>JABSTQ010001458.1:0-37842 GCA_013358835.2 Ixodes persulcatus | reverse complement strand
AATTTAAGTTATGAGCTATGGGGACGGCATTGCAGTTGTTTTGTCGCAAAAAAAACACCAACACTGCTCGCGCCGCAGATTTCTTTTTTATTTCATTTTTTGATAAATTTTTTGTGAGGTTACGGGTGCAGCCGTAAACTGGGGGAAGTGCCGCGGTTTCGGCACGGTGCATGGGCAGCACGCCTTCAGTGTTGAGAAGTCTCTTGGGACTGCGTAGCCTCATATACCTCGGAGTGCCTCTACACTGTTACGTATGAACAAAACATATTGGTCGGGAGTTGACACCGGACCTGGGCACACGCGCCTCCCGCTGGAAGCAGCGCCAGCTGTCATATTAGCCAGCGACTGTTGCAATGTTTTTTTTCTAATCAATGCTATGGTATGTTCTGCAAGTCATACACTGTGCGCTCGTCAATGTGCAGAAATTTCACCGCATTTTTGCTGTGTTCATTTGGGGATCAAATGGGAGCGAATGAGGCGAGAAAACCTCTTCCACAGGATACCAAACGGGGACCTTGGACTCTCCCACTCGTATGTTAAGAAACTAGTTTCGCGTTTTTTTTTTGTTTTTTTTTTTTTTCGAGAGCAGGGCATTGGTTCATTCGTGCGTTCGTCCAAACAATGTGGGAACCTCATTGCCGTCATTCCTGTTTCCTCACATGGCGGTGAGCAAATAAGCCTCGTGGATATTAAAGATGTGGTTGACGCAGTACAAAGTTTGTCTGCCCGTTTTTTTTTTTTTAGCCTAGCTGTCTGCTGTGAGCAAGAAGACGCTTACACTGATTTGGGTGATTAGTCTGTTCCCAACAGCACTTTATAGAGCTGCCATCTGTCACGGTTCGCCTGGAGGGAATGTGTCCCTCCCTCCGTTAAACTTTTTTTTTTTTTTTAAGTTCCACACCAACACTTTGCCTGTCAAAGTCTGTCTCAGGGAAAGAGGAATTTATGTACCATGATCGGTTGACTGTCTTCTATTTTAGAAAGCAGAAACTATTGAATATGTTTTTATCTTTTGCTGGGATGCAGTATTTGTGGTACGTCCTCAAGCATACACTAAAGAAACTGTTGTGTATTAACCGAACTGACATTCACGTCTTGAGTATAACGAATGACGAAGGCATTCCTTTTGATTTGATTATGTGCTTGGGTTATGTACAGGTTGAGGTCGCGCATGGCAGACCGCCATGCTGAACCCCAATGCAAAAGAGGTAAGATATTTTTCAGCCTCATGAGGCGAGTGGAAGTGTTCTTTCAATTGTGAGTCAAAGCCCGACTGGGCTTCGACTTACAATTTGTTTTCTTTCTGAACCTTTTCTTGAGAATAAAGGATTTTAATGTGCTCTACAAAAAGTGTGGTAGATCATTTTAAAGTGATTGAACTGTTTGTGTTCCGTTTTTTGCAATAAATAAACAAAAAAAGCGGCGGACACGGCCTAGTCCAGTAGCGTCTCTGACTCGCAACCGGAATGTCGTAGGTTCAAATCCCGCCTGAAATTCTTGAAATTTTCTTTAAGGCATATATATTACTTTACAAAGTAAAATCATTTAAAGCATGCCCCGACCTTTAATTTGCATTACATGTCATGCTTTACAATCACTTTCATTCCACGCGGTGACGTCACGTTTCAAGTTAGCGTTGTGGATTGTTTAAATTTCCCAGCGCGGAGGTTATGGGCTGGTGTCTTCATAACCCTATCGATCATTCGGGGATGTCCTCCCGTCCACAACGCCAACGACGCCGACGCTGGCTTTTCTGCGACACGAGCTCCTTAATGCCTATCGCGTTAAGAATTTTTTTGCAGCGGGCGATTGACTAACCCTGTCGGAGCACGTCGCCCAGCGGGTGGCGTCGAGATCAAGTATGATATTGCTTTCGCCAGATTTGGTGGATGTCCCGCAGAACGGGAGCTGGATCTTGGTCTCGGAATATTGGTTCGAAGGCTCACCGTTACAGAGCTGGCCAGACGCTGGTGCCAAGAGAGCCACGGTGGCTCGAAGTTCTGATTAACGCTGCCAAAAGACAAACAAGTTTTAGCACAACAAAATTGCTTCTGACAGGAGTAACGTCATGAAGAATGCAATTTACTGCGTCAATGTGGATAAAACCAAAATACTTTTCAACGCAACAAAGTCAAGTGAAAGTCTTACCTTTCGCCCAGGGATTCAACTGGCGCCATTAATTTATACAACGTTGCATACCGCACTCAAAGCTCAAGGTAGCTCATGCACCTCAATGAACACTTACACCTGATTAATCGTATCATTGTGCCAACAATATAAAATGTGACGGAAGTATGAGTGCTGTTGAGATTACCGCTCTCTCAAGAAATACCAAATACATTAATGTTTCAGTATCCGAAAGTTTTTAGTCTGCTCCGCTGCTAACCGATATTGTATCCAAAGATTCTAGAAATCGTGATTGCCCCACAATTAGTCTGTAAGCTAAGGACCGAGTACCATCTATTGCTGATAAAATATGTCCATATAAGTTACCGTTTTATTATTCATAGCAGCTTTGAACATACTAATAGTGGTCAAAGGTTGATTCGTATCTGTGATTCTATGGGATGATGCAATAGGCCCATGGGTTAATGTACAACCCGGTACATTATATTTATTTATTTGACTTTTCTGGTCCCCCTAAACAGCCCGTAACCTATGGAAGGGTTCACCGAATGTCAGATACAGATCGCATTAATGATGAACGTTTGCTGGAGAAACAATATAGTAATTTTAAATTATAAAAAAATTGGACGCAACATAGTTGAAAAAAAAAAACAGCATTAATGAAATGTTTGCGAAGGTATGTTAAAAAATATGTAGCGAGTGTAAAAAACAAAAATTGCGTACACCGCAGTCGATATAAGGTACCCGCAGTTACTTGCGGTATGGCGTAAAATGTTGAGAGACGATAGCTGAAGGAAGAAAAAGGTCACCACAGCGTTTTTCTACATAACAGTACTGGCTAAAAAAATATGCATCTTAAATCCCTGAATGGTTATTACTTTCTCAGAGCATAGCTCTCATTAATACGCTGCAGATGCCCCTCCTCCTGTCTGCCCTGCAGTGACGATTACAGATTTGTAATTAAACAAAGAATTCCACCTAATAAAATATTTAAACGTTGACGCTTTCTACTATTCCACGTCATTAAAATGTCGGGATGTGCTGTTTGTACATTTTATTATTAAATAAAACTAACGCCCGTGTTTTCCCCATTTCTTCCTGTCTCGCGCTAAAAAACTTCCTGCGCACAAAACTTCTCCCCATTTTGGGCTTCACTCTTTATTATTGCAATCTTTGAATTCCCTCTACCCCGTTAATTCCGTTCATCAAATGCCTACCTGTACACTGGATCCCCTGCCATTTCATACCTCTCGATTATTTCTATTTTGTTTTATTTTGTGGATTTTTGTACCGGTCGGAAAACAGGAAAAAGTATAAATTATAATGTCGCCTGGACGGAGGACAAGAACTTCTCCTACACGTTTATATGAGTATATATTTACGCAAGCCCCTGCATATGCAAAAGATAGTTTCTCTTCAGGTAGGACTCCAAGTGAGTTAATAAAGCCCTGTCAAACGAACGCAAGAGCGTCTCCGACGTCAACTTATGTTTATTCGTGCGTCTGCGTACGAACTCAGCATATTTAGCGAACAAAACGGTAGACACAAAAATAGACATGTAACGTTTATGTGGGCATAGTTGTGCTGCCTTCTTTCACTAGCAAAATTGTAGACCGTAGTTCGTAGTTCATCTTTGCGCCAGATTCCGCGTTTTTCTTGTCCAAAGACTTTCATTTTTTTATTTATACTTAAAAGGAACTTCATAAAACTTTGCGCGTGAAATAAATTTACTACTCAATGTAAGCGCCATGTGAAACAAAGTTTTTGATAAGAGCCGTTGTTTTTACTAAAAAGAATAATTTTACAAGGGTGGAAAGATGGACCAGTTGGTAATTCATAATTTTTAGAAAGCGTAACGAGACACGGACAAGGATGATAGACAGTGACACAATGCTAAATCCCGATGTATTAGAAATGAAGTTGACAAAGGTGTAAAGTTGGGCAGGTTGGTGATCCATAAAAATGGCGCTGTGTCTCTGGCTATATTCCTTGTTCGTGTCCCGTCGTGATTTCGAAATCTATATTTTCATTTCTACAATCCAGCTGATAACTGAATTCTCGCAAACGCGCGAGGAAACACATACAGGGCTGCGAAGTTGTACCTCACGTACTCCCGCCTCCAGAATATTTCTCACGTAATTGTATTTTGTTAAGAGAAATATAATTTTGCTCTTTGAAGGGCCGTCGTTAATTTTTATTATTTGCGGAGGTGTGCGAATGTATCTTAGAAAAAAAATAGAGCAGTGTCATTTCTAGCTTCAGCACTGCAAAATGTCGTTGTTTTCCCTTGCAATGTGAATAGTATTACTGATGTAGCGCTAGTCAACTCTAACCTCTATTCGCGCACACATAATTCCTTGATCTGGACAGAATAGTTATAATCCGCACTAAGTGTGTTTTGTAATTTGTCCCGACGCCATCTGGCTGTGTGACGCAAGACTTAGATTTTACGGAGTTTGGTGCTGTGTAATCGCTTACATACTTCTGGCAATCGTACATAGACAAGTGGTTCTGGAAGACAAAATACCGATTAAACTTTATTTCGCGGTTATGGCAATTACTTGTGCTGTTTCTGTGCCTTTGATAAGTTCTAGATGTTTTTAAAACAATCCAAATTGTTTACATTGGAGCACGTCTTTTATTGATTGATTGATTCATTTATTAGTTTAGTCATATTTTTTTTTCATTCTTCCGTTTATCTCCTTTGGGACATAAACAGCGTCTGTTTTCGCAAGAAGGCACACCGAAACAAATGGAGATTAATCAGACGCAACTTAAATTGAAGACACGTTTTTGTTTTTTAAATATTCAATTGATTGCTGAGGCATTCCTCAATTAATTTCATGGTTTGCTGATCCTATTGATCGCGCTTCTGTTCTTTTTTTTTCTATATTAATAAGCTCGCCATGTTCCCTCAACATAACCTATTTTTGGCATTTTTAGTTCCAAGAACGATAAACAAAAGAAAGAAAGCCGCAGCACGACAGAAGATCAATAATTGGAAATCGACGAGAGTTTAACGAGGCTCTTCCCAATGTCGTTTTAGCTATTCAACAATAGCACTCTCCCACCTTACCGTCTGGCTTGTCGTAGACGATTGTGAAATGGTTCCATCGCTGAGCGGTCACAAGGTCCCTAATCGCCACTCCTATCTCCTCCGGGCTGGGCGTCAGCGTAAATGAGGCCCAATCTAGGGGCGGTCCCGGTCCATGCTGTTCTCGGTGCATGTACACGTGGGGCACCCGATGAGCGGCGCAGGCTTTTCTCGATAGCAATGCGGTCGTCGGATCAGGGGGACCCATTACTGCAATGACACCTTGCTGCAGCAGACTGCAAACTGAGACAAAGGCAAAACTATGTCACTTTGTGAATTATATAGCGTTTATTTATTGATTACCGCGTCGACTACTCCCTACGGCGGAAAAAAACCCGAAAATAAACTGTTTAAGATAACTAACAGACGCGTGTTCTAAAATAACTAACTTCTACTCTGTATGTGAATTTGAAATGAAAAGTACTACAAGCCTGACACCCATTAGTATAACTAAGCAAATTATTATTGCCATAGCGGTTGGAGTAGTGTTAATTAGATAATCAATATCCTGAGAGACGAATCGAATGGTCTTGGGATATTCAGTTTTAATAAATACTGTGCGTAATAATATGTGTAGTGTACGCCGCAACTCACTTCTTAACTCAGCCTGCCTTGTGTTTGTTTCTGGTTGCGTTTTAAAGCGCAGGCGCCCATTTCTGGCTTGAGCGGCGTCGCCGTCGGCGTCGGCGTAACCACGCGCGTTGCATTATGGTAATAATGCAAGCGGGCCTAGCCGCGCGTGGCGTTATGGGAAAATTTCCCCGCAAAATGAAGCGGGAAAATTTTCGCAAAGTTTCCTTGCTACACTAAGCGGGAAAATGTTCTAGCTACATTTAGTGGAAAATTTTCTCGCTATATTTAGCGGAAAAATTCTCCCGCTAAATTCAGCGGAAAAATGTCCCCGCTAAATTTAGCGGAAAATTTTCTTGCTATAGTTAGCGGAAAAATTCTCCCGCTATATTCAGTGGAAAAATTTCCCCGCTAAATTTAGGGGGGAATCCCGCAAAATTTAGCATGGAAATTGTTGCGCTAAATTTAGCAAGTAAATTTTTCTGCTGCATTTAGCGGGTAAATTTCCCCGCTAAATGTAGCGAGAAAATTATCCCGCTAAATTTAGCGGGGGAAATTACCCGCCAAATTCAGCGAAGAAATTTCGCTGAAATTTTCCCGCGAAATTTAGCGGGGAATTTTCCCATAATGCAACGCGCGCGGTCACGAGCGCTTCCATTATTTCCATAATGCAACGCGGGCGGTTACGCCGACGCCGACGGCGACCGTGGCGCCGCCGTCGCCGTCGCCGTCGCCGTTGTCACTAAAAGCATTCAGTTGTGCAACAACTTGCAAGCTATTATATTTTAATCATACTGAACATTCCATTTCGGCTTGTTCTCGACTCTAGATTTAAAGGGATGCTGAACCGAAATCTGGATTCCACAAAACATGCCGGCAAAAGCGTGCAGCGGGATGCTACAAACATTAAAACATCGCTCATACAGCGATATCTCGAACGAATGACCGTATTTTCTAATAAAAGGAGGCGCATTTGACAGATATGTTGACGTCTTGTTTCTCCGAGAAGAGTCGAGAAGGAGAGGGAACGGCCTCGCGTCTTCTCCGCCTCGCTGCCTTGACGGGGCGAAACGAAGGAAGGAGGAAACGAGATTTGTTGTCGTCACGCGCCTCGTCGGCCTAGTTAAATAGCGACCTCTTTTCCCAAAAATACGGCCGTCCATTCGAGATATCGCCTCACGAGTAGTGTTGTAGGGATTGTAGCGCCCCGCCTACAGCTCCTGCATTTTTTGAAATCCAAATTGCGGTTTGCCATTCCTTTAATGTGCATACACCACTGAGAAATGTGTTTAAATGCGGTTTTATTAAACACATGGCGCTATAATAAAACGGCAGGAAATATTACTTATCTTTATAAATGAAGGTGGCACTCGTAATCGAGAAATTATTACTTATAATTTTATGCAATTGCATTTAGGACGACATTTACTGCACCATAAATGTCTTGAAACAAAATTGTTATAAATACGCATTTGTATAGTTCTGAAAATTTGAGAGGAGGGACTGGTATACTTGATTCTTTATGGAAAAGAATAAAATTGGTACTTTTCAATAGGTATATTTCATTCTTCATTTTTTATGCATTATGAGGTAATGACTGCATAAAAAGCAAGCATGTCCATATTTTATAAACACAATGTTTTATTTTAATTTGCAATATTTTGTTTTTTATGGGTTTGAGAGTTATATGAGTGCCGTTTTCACCACGTTTTTATAAGTATTGGCGGAAATTAAATGAGGGGATAATCGTCACGGTAAGTAGGCTAATTAATTATACTCCTTTGAAGCCCCGCGCATAATGACGCTTAGAAGAGTGCGTAGTTGTTTCAATCATGTTGTCACTATATCGGCAGCGTGTCCTTCGTCTGTTTGCAGACGACACAATTGACCATGTTACTGAAACGCCTACGTCACTCTTCTAAGCGTCATTTTGGTCAGGGCTCGCGGCGCGCTTTTTGCGCACGATTCTTGAATCGGGCCAAGGATGGTGTATTTTTATCATTATCTAAAAAAACACTACATTTTTGCAAATTCCTTTTATTGCACTGGCCCCTAATTTTAATTGCCGTCAGAATGCAATTCCAGCACGACCGCAAAAACCAATCATTAAAAAAATAATGACCTAGTAAACTTTCCATGACGATTATCTCCTTAACTAACGGTCTGTTATATGCATGGTGTAGACGGCGCTAGTCTTACATTCACCCCTTTTGTCTAATCTGTTTGTATATACAAATTAAACCTCCTGCATAATCGATAGGCATGAAAAATTCGCTCTATTTTTATTGAATTGCATGTGGTGTTTCGGAAAGTATTCGCTCTTTCTCGCGTGAGTTGAAACGTGGTGGCGCCAGTGTGCAAACAGCCCTCAATCACTTCCGGTTATCAACTAGACGGCGGGTTTCACAGTATTTGAGAGATTCAATCTACGCGCTTTTTTTGGAAAATGGTCGCTTATGACACTGTTACACATAATTCATTCTCATGGTGAAAGAATGATGCGTAAAAATTGAGAAAATATACCCGGACCGGAAGTGTGCCAGGGCTACCGGATAGATGGCGCCACTGCGTGTGTTGCCAAACAAAAAAGGTCGAATAAACAGAACTAAAGAGCAATCATTTGATTTTTCTGTGTAAGAACTTTCGAGTGTGCAACTATAAACGAGATATATATTTTAACTTCATTTTACCAGAACCGAATATTCTATCATATAAAAAATAGGAATTTAAATTTTGTTTTTAAGATTAATTAGTCTAAATGGCAAATCATTTTTAATGCTGGGTTATAATAATTCCTATTAATTTATACAATATTAAAAAAAAAACATTAGACATTTACAATTTTCTGTAACGCCGAATCAGAGCCCATCTCTTCAGGAGGTGGAGGGGAGGGTAGCCCCTCTTCCTTCCCCGCTAAATTTAGCGAGGAAAAATTTCCGCTAAAATTAGCAGGATCATCTTACCCTCGTGTCGTCACACGTGACGTCACGAGCGTAAAATTTAGCGGGAATATTGGCAATTCCAGATGCGTGTGACGTTACACGTGACGTCATACGTCAAGTGTTTGCTATATTGACGTGACACGTTACGTCACGAGGGAAACCCTTGTGAGGGTAACCCTCGTGACCCTCGTGAGGGTAACCCTCATAACACTCGTGAGGGTAACGCTCGTGTTCCAGGTAAGCTAGGGTAACCCTCATAACCCTCACGAGGGTAACCCTCGTGACGTCATTATGGGAAACGTTCCATAATGCAACGCTTGGTTACGCTGACGGCGACGGCGTCGCCGCTCGAGTCGGAAACGGGCGCCTAAGAGCTGCGCTCTAATAACAACGAATATGTCGTTCTATATATATTTAAACATTTCAGAGGTTTCGTTTCTTATGACAACCTACAACATACGGACTATCGCAATTCAAATGTGATATGACACTATCCCTTGTGCCCATCTTGGAATGCGTAACAAAATTTCACCGCCCAAAATTTATTGTCGGTATGAAAGCACGGTATTTGCACTGATAAGTCCTGGAATCAGCATTTTACATCCAAAGTCTAGAAATGTTACAAAACGTTTGATTGAGACACTCAGAAAAAAGACTTTCTAATCTTGCGCCCCATCTTTAGGACCGAAGAAGAAAAGAAAAAAAAAACGTGACGACCTCTTGTTATAGAAACTATTTCCCCGAGAAAAAAAAGGAATGTCAGTAATTTTTAAAAGCATTTTTTACTCGATTTGCGAGAAAATTACTCAGCACGTACCAGTTCTATTTTGCATTTCAATAAAAATGTGAAGTAAAAGATCCCTAAGATACACACGAATCTCCAATCAAGTGACAATTAACTGCATATTATGATGGCGCAAGGGCTTGGAGGTTTCGCTTAGCTCCGTCCTTTTCCCACCCTCTACTCTTCCTTGAACTAATGCGTATGGTAAAATATCCGATGCAAAACCTTTCGCTCGCCCTAGAAACTACCCAATTAGGCGCCAGCGGTGCGTGGCATTCGAAATGATCTGAACGACTCACAGCTCGCCCATTTCCTCTCTTACACTAACTACGTATAGCAACGCGTACATAATAAGAGAAACTGAAACTCTACAACCCCCCCCCCCCCCCTCCTTGAACCTACATTAAGCGGCGCAGTTGAAGAAATTTGTCTGAGAGTATGTAAATCAAGATTAACAGTTTATTATCGGGACACAATAAATGCTAAAAAACGAAGCTTTTTGTTTCTTTTGTCTAAAGCGCATCAGACATGGTCGATACTTGGGAGGAACTTCGATATCAAACCCGAATTCGGGGTTTTACGTGACAAACTAACGACGGGCATTTGGCACGCCCCAGCGGAGGACTGAGCCTTAATTTCCACCACCTGGGGATCTTTTGACGGGCAACCGAAACCTCGGTTACCGCTCATTCACACTGGAAGTGGATCCGCCTTCGCAAAGCGGCTGCGAACGCGGTTGTATAAAGATTCAGTACAATTGCACGCGCACTTGATGTCATCGAGTGCACGTGCGATAGTACCGGATCTTTATACAACCGCGTTCGCAACCGCTTTGCGAACGCGGATTCGCTTCCAGTGTGAATGAGCGGTTACACGGCGCCCCTTCTGCGCAATAAGCCTCCGTCAGATTGCGGGACCCTCGGCCGAGATCAAAACCGCCGCCTGGGGATCCGTAGGCCGGCGCTTTGCCTCGGAGCCTCTGAGGCGGCTCACATAGGTGTTAGGATGTTTAAAGTAGGCTGCATCGAAAAGCGGCGTATAACAAAACAAAATATGCTGAGAACTGGGAGATATGGACTTCTATCGCAGCAGATGTTAGTGCCCTTCTCCGCCGAATTCCGGTGGCGTCCGCACGAAAAATTTGCCTGATCCCGGGGTACGCGCCGCCCCATCGCCGACGCCCCTCGCACCACCACGTCATCTATAGCAAGACGGTTGCCCCGATCAGCGCTCGCTGAGTTCTTTCGCATACATGGCCAGACCATGCAAGCTTAGCTCTCCCTTCCAAGAGCGAGAATGGAAAGCGCGCTGCGCTGAGCAGGATATACAGATAGCGGCACGAAAAGCACCAAAGGCCTCAAGACCCCCATGTTCGCGAGGAAGAGCCGCAACTTGTAAAAACAAAACGAAAAAAAGCATACATCTTCTAGAGCACAACTACTGCAACTATTCGACTAAGAGGAAAGCCCTCATGCAAATATTCTAAAGCACATCGGTTAAAAAGAAATCATCGAGAGCTTGTTTTGCAAAAACGCAGCAGCGTCCGCTGCCAAATCTAGCACACCTTGTGTGGCCGTTCGCAATTTTGTTTTTTATGCGTTCACGTTTGCGAGTTGTAGCGAGGTAAGTGGCAACGGGCGATAAACGGAAGTCCCGTTCCAAATCCGACTCTTGCCCGTATTCACCTTCTCGCGACACTACCTGGGTGTTAAATTTACTTCAGTTGAACACGTAATCTTAAAATACAACACTGTGGAAAGAGAAGGCTAAACGCGTTCCAAATAGCCTGTTGTTGTTTGTTTTTTGTTTTGCTTTGTTTTTTTTTTAACTAAACACGTCGTATTTCAAAAATTAGCCGAGTTAAGCACCTCCTGGAACTTTTTTACCGTTTAAAGCGGTATAGACCTGGCGCGGAACTGTTTCACGGCGTTCTTTGTTTTTCGGTCGTTCCCTCTCACGCCTATATATTTGCCTATAAACAAACAAGAGTGATACTCTTTCTGGGTGCTTTACGTGAAATCGCCGCAGACATTATCACCAGTAAGGCTGGCGAGTCGCTCAAAAATCAAGTGATCGGACTAGTTTGGGTTAAAACCTCAGTTGGGATATCACCGAAAGTCTAAAACCTAAAAAATAAATCTGGTCGTAAAATAACTCTGAGGGGTTCTTCGGCGTGTCCATATTTTGCACCATAAAGGTTATTTTAAACACCACCCAAAAAGGGTTCTGTATAGAAAAACCTATGAGGGGTACGTTTCAGCTCCATTTTTTATGCGAAAGAATTCTTCATCGCCCAGTTGCTTTTCTATGCACGAAGGGGCGATAGTGCATCGGGTGAAACTGTTTTTCACGAGCTGAAAGAGTTCAAGGGGCGTCAAAGAACCTTTCAAGAAGGGATATATTTTTTTTTCAGAGTCTAGCATTAACACTTCGCTTTCTCAATGCTGCGCTTCATGTCGTTTTACTGAACAGTAACAATACGGTGTCAGTCGAAGCAGGCCACCGAAAAAATAGTATAATCTGAAATTGTATAGTCAACCTTATTAACAGCGGGCGTTTCTAAGAAATCAGTGTGTCTTCCAGTCCAGGATACAAGAGCTTTGATTTTCTGCGTGCGTTCTTTTTAAAAAGTGTCAAAGGGAGCGCGGCACTTAAAAAGAACTGAATTAAGAGTGCCAAGTTTACGCACGTTGTATTACATTGAGCAAAACCATTTTATCTAGAATCGAAATTTATGCATATTTCCGTAATTATAGTTTAAGGGAATATTTCTTTTTCTTAAATCGTATTGTTCTTGATACCCGCGCCTCCTACGTCACGTAACATAAAATTCGTGTTTCACTATTCATGAAGATATATTACTCACAAACATGAAGGTAAACATTTTCCCAATTTATATCTCGCAATTTTTTTAGACTTTTTTCATTAGAAATATGAAGTTTTCAAATTTTCCCAATTGTCATCGTGTGACCAGCCAACCCAGAGTCTCTCGAGCCTTAATCCGGTCAGCGGGTAACTCAACCATGGACACTCGTTACCCCTGCTCTACCGTTCGCCTTTTCTGACCTATTATTGTTAGCCTTTATACATCTAAAGTTTCAATGTGTAGAGTTGCAAAAAAAAAAAAAAAAGCGGAGAGACAAAAAGGCATGGCCAGGTGGCATCACGTATATCTCCAATCATGGGGCTGCACCGCGGGTTGTTAAAGTGAAGGACGTCCACGAATAAAGCAATTTTTGTTTAAAGCTATGTGTTCTTCTTACAATAAATTACACAAAGATCCATAAAACCCACGTTTCATAATCTAGTTGCCTAATTTTATTTTATTTGGTATTTCAAAATTGCATAACCTCTTTAAACTCGTTTTACCGAAGAAACGATCTGTATTTGCTCTTGACGTCGCGCATTGACATACATAGTACATTCCAATGGCATATATATTTCGTATTCTATACTTTTAAGTGACGTAACCTAATAAAACACATATCTCAAAATAAGATTAACTGAATTCGTCGTGGGCGGCGCACTACTCGGCTAGTAGGCAATGAGGTCATCTAAAAGAGGCTAATACTCTTCATGGGGTGAGGAGTGATGTACGGCCAGCGTATGGCAGCACGTCCTCAATTATTCGCGGCCCTGTTCCCTCGGCTTCGGCGGTCCGGTCTGTCCGCGTAACGGGTCCCGTCCATTAATCCGGTAGAAACCGCGGTTGGCATTTCTGGGGCCGGGCTCGGCAGCCAAGTCCCCGGCCGGACAGGCCCGGTCCGATCCGCTCCGGCAACTCGATTAACCGGGCTCATGGCGAGAAATGTTCCCGATGCCCGGACAGGCATGAAACATGCACTGCACTGCACGTCCGCATCGGCGCTCTTGCTTTCAATTTGCTCTAGCACTTAGGTTGTGTGTTTGTGTGCCAATCTGTAAGATCATTTAAGTGTATTTCTTTTTGTTCGTTCTTTCGGTGACTAGCGAATTGTGCCGAGTTCTTATGACGTAACAAATATCCGTCTCTTATACATGTCTTTTTAGGAAGCTAAGTGTGTTTTTTTTTCTCCATTAACTGTGGTTTTTTTATATAAATGTTATTTCAACTCGGCCACTAGAACTTGCCCATTTGTTCAGAAGAAAAGAACAATCTGATGGATGAGCTGGTTGTTCTAAAATAACCCAGTGTTTTTTTTTTGTTTTATTTTGCATGTTACGTCAGCAAATGATGAAGTACACTTTGTCCTGAAAACGTTTATTGTTTGCGCTGCTTAACAGGGGAAATCGCTGACCGGAACAGAACACTGGGCCCCTTTCTGATCTTGAAACAGTATTGCGTTTATGAAACTTAAGTCTATAGTTTAATGCCGCGTCTACCTCATTTTCACAACAGTTCTCTTATGAGAGCCTTTCAGCCATGGGAGGAAAACGATAAATACCGTGATTGTTAATATTGGACGGCTGAGTCATGCTTTGTTGTGCCCTCCAAATAGAAGTGCAAGTGTCTCGAAAGCAACTCGCGTTCAATGTGTTGTCATAGTTTCAATCAAAGTTCCGAGGTTTAAAGCTCCTGCGAACGGAGTCATAAATTTCTTAACGCCACATAAGTTTTCGCCACTAATAGGAAGAAACTGGTCTTAGTAACGCAGCATTGGTTCGACCCATGGGAAGTATTGAATCGATATGAGTTGAATTATCGGTCCGTGGTAAGCCATTCCAGCTTGAGAAATGGTGCAACTATTGCTCTTATCTCTTTTTTTTTTTTTGAGGCACAGATAATTTCAGAACCGTATTAAAAAGCGTTTTTTTTTTAAATAGAGATTTGCGGTTTATTTATAAAAGCCACTCATCTGCACAGACTGGTAATCAGTCAACATTTTTAAAACGAACTCTCAAATTACTACCGGAGGCGTTGAAAATCAGATTAAAGCATTAAAAGAGCATGGCGTTATTTCCTCACAGTAATTCAAGTAAACATTATTTTTGTCTCTCAACATATCTAAGCATTCATCCAACAACCCATTAAAAGTGCCGACAACATTGGCACTGCTCTGTTCAAACTCCTCTGAAGCACCGCTCAAATAAGAAGCAAGCGTGAGCAACGTGGTTATTTGGAATTCAAGAAGTACAACAATGGCGACTTTATCCCAGACTTCTTTTTCCAAAGGTCGTAAGAAACACTGTGAAGTCTCAAACACAGCTGTAGAGGAAGTGTACATATGAATGGAGCCTCTTGGCGTCTCCCTTTCTGTTTACTGTAGTGTGACGCCTTTTAATGGTTTCCTTCTGCCCATTAATATTAACCTGCGCCTGAAAGTGATCTTCGTGTCGTCTTTTAGAAAAATTAAGCGTCGCGTAAATTCACACTCTTTAACCTGCACCAGCTTCGTCTTTTTGTAAGTTCAACAGCACGTTCGTTTTTTCCTTCGTGCCTTTTTTTGCCAAATTTCAAGGACTTCTTGCCTCACAGAGGTAAAAATTAACTCCTACACCTATTTTTGAGGTTACTAAGTTTGTTTTTTTTTATCAAATATTACGGCATATCTGACCTCGCTTTCTGCATCTGGCCCCCAAAACTCATTGATAATTAGCTGTGCCCAATTCGTTAGGAAACTCCATTTGCACCCGGATGGCAGCAGACGATTCCTCAGCTGCTGGCTGAATAGGTCCCCCCCACCCGTGCCCTTGCACATTTCATTCGCTGGGAAACTATGTTCAAACTAACTTGCGTTATAATTTTTTCTTGACAGCATTAGCCCGGATGTTTAATGCTTTGACTTTGAAAGAACTCCATCTCAAATATAATAACTTGAGCGTTCTGGTCTTTCAGGTTAAAGCCCGATAGATGTGACAACATTTAGGTCACTTTTGGCTTAAGCCCAAATAAAGTACCTTCTATATTCCCAGCTATTTGGGCTCTTTTCTCAGAACTAGGCACAAAAACTGAAGCAGATCGATAAAAAAAAAACTTCCTTATACTTAACATACATGGGACTCTCCTAAAGCGACTATGGAGGAAAAAAAAAATTTTCATTGTAATTTTTCCGGAAATAAAACACCGTAGACGAAGCCACATATTCCCACTTCTAAATGCCTTGAAATAAATTGCAATTTTTACGAGGTTTCAAGCAAAAACAAATATGAGATTAATTCTGACTTTTTATAAATATAAAGCCCTCAAAAATCTGCCCGAGACTATGTTGAACTCTGTGGCATCAAAAGCAGTCGCTGTTTTACATAACACGTTGTTTTGAAGCTTCTTGGGGAATTCGTAGATTGCCTGGCAACATATTTGAATTTCCCATGATTCACGTATGGGTCGCAAACAGTCAGTGTTACCCCCCCCCCCCCCCTCGCCCTCCCAAGCATCGTTCTCATACCACGCTGTACAATATATATGCGAAGGACCGCTTTGAACACTTATTTGCTTCTGTCCGGTATGTTTACTTCTGTTTGCAGGGAGGAATGTGGCTGCAAAATTGGAGAACACAAAGGAAGGGTATGCGCTACAAAGTTTAATTTTATTTATCTTTTTTTCTTTTTTCGTGTTATTTACAATATGAGACGTTGATCGCAAATAAAAACACTTTCCTATAGGAAATATTGGCGAACCAAAAAGAGCATGTATTATGCTGAGCAGGTTTTACGAAAAGCCTTAGAAATTCATTGCGATAACACACCGCATAGGAACGATTTTAATTTTGGTTGTTTTGTCAGCGTACTTTTCTGCGGCAGACTCGTTCAGATGCTCATCTCCCCATATTAGGTGCGAGAAGCGTCAGTGGCATCTAAATTACGTGATAATTATAATGCAGCAGTATTTAATCCATGTTTTGATGCACCAGGGGCACGTATTTTTGTTAATATATAAAACAGCTATAACATTTGTGTTAGGCTCTTGAAATATTTATAATGTTCTACCTATCAATATTGCCCGGAATATACTATTTGACTTCAAAAAAAACAATTAGCACAAAACACAAGGACATGTAGAAGACCGCACGAGACACGCGCTAATTTCATCTAACTTTTTAATAAAATATTAAAGTAAGTAAAAAAATTAAAAGAAAAATTACAGTAGGACACTTAAAACTCCTTACGTGTAGAAATGTGAAAGTATTCGTATACGCACATAACCCCCTCCTACAGATTTCCTCCTATTCCTCCATACCCCCCCCCCCCTTCCCACAGTTTCCCCGCTAAATTTAGCAGGAAAAACGACGTCACCTGACGAATAATTCTGGGGTTGTCATTAACACCTAAAGGACAACTCCGGGAAGTGCACTTTGGATTTGGACGTGAAAGTGTACTGATCCCGCACAGATAGTTGTTTGATGCACTAAGTCAGTGTATTTAGTATAATGAAGAAGTTGCTATTTCAAGTTACGGTGAGATATGAGCACAAATCCTCTTTATAGTGTCTGATCTTTTTACTTCAGCCTCACTTTTGTCACGTTCTTAAGAGATACCTATATCGAAACAAAGGAATGTATATATGTTCGTGCGTGGCTCCTGTTGTGCCCGCCATTAATCTTTCCAGTTGTGACAGGGTCATTACGCAGGTTATTATTTTTCCTGCCAGGTCCACACGTGTATTTATGTATGTAGATAACCTTCTGCTTCTAAATGAAACACCAAAATCAGGTCCCCCTAGTCATTCGTTCACCTTCCAAACAACCATGTATGCTGGATGTATTCACAAAAATCTAACAGTAAGAAACGACTACTCCAACATGATATGGCGCATTCAAACAACTCAATAGAGGGGATGTTTCCTGTTTTATGAGCGCGGCCATAAAAAAGTCGTGTACTCATTCAACAAGGGAGAGCTTGAAGCTCAACTCCTACGGCTCGAAGCTTCCGGATACACTACTTCCATCCTGTCACATGTTTGCTGAATGTATTTTTAAATCTAACGGAACAAAACAAAAATGCGGAGAAACGACGCCGACCGGAGTTCGTACCCTGCATTTATCAAATTTACCCACAACTTCAAGAGAGTCCCCTTACAATATGGTGTCCGGGCGGTGCTCTCTGCGCCAGATAAAATCGGAGGTCACTGCCCCAAAATAAATTCACAGCGTGACAAAAATGACGCGTGTGGCGTGAGACATGCACACATCTACGTCAACTATTTCTGCAGTGTTGTCTATGAGATCCCATTCTGACGTGGCAAGGTTTCTGTGAGCCAGTCCGGAAGCTGTGTCAACGTTCAGCTATTGGAGCAAAGCTTTCTCTCTCCCTCAAATCCTCCCCGTCTGCAAATCTCGCCATGCATGTGGATTCACCCCATTGTTTATGAACTCAAGTATTCTAGGACGGTATCGTGATAAGAAAACGCGTGGAATAAACGAAGCAGGAAATCGCAACAATTGAGGGAATGATGCATCAGTTGCTCCGTCATTGACCTTGTCATTGCAGGAACTACAGTACCTGTAATTGTTTTCTGAACCTATTGATTTGTCTCAGTTATTTTTTTAAGTTCTTTATTTTTTAGATTTCTTTAGTTCTTTTGTTATTAATATTTTTGAATCAATTATTTTATTTAACAACCTCTATTTAAGAACTCCAGTTACCTTTTCATAATTTTTCTTCTAACATTTCGTCGTTTTTTTTCCATTTTAACTTTTAGCATACACTTTTTATCTCCATTTTTTAATTAGAGATTGATTTGAAATTAGCGCTTTTTCCTGTCCATCCTTCTACTTGTCCTTCCTCTTCCCGCGCCAACTGTTTTGGGATGCTTAACCAACTAGCCCGTCGGCTTCTGTCGTGAGAGAAATACTATAGACCAACACGCGGCCCTGACGTCACGCAGCTGCGGTGGCGCTGTCGACGGCACTTGCGCATGCGCAGAGGCCTCACTTCAGCCGAATTCGGTTTCTGCGCACGCGCAGTGCCCACACCTGGTGTGGGCAAACGCGGGCTTGTTTGTAAACAGCGTGTCCGTCTATAGTATCTAATCTAGCAAAAGAGCATTTTCCTCCTTTGTTATTTGCCTTTGTGATAAATAATGTTATACGTGATAACTTTAGCAGTAACCACTTAAATCATGGTTCATTGGCTGTTTTTCAAAAATGGTTTTAGAACTTGGCACAAACTCTGAAAGAGCCTGGTAACATATGCTTTCTGAGAACGCGAAAACCATTGTGTTTGTCCAATTCCATTATGGTGCATAATTTATTCATGCATAAATACATTATCACAGACGTGAGTAAAATAAATCGAGTACAACTTGCGTACATAACGTGGCACAGTGAAAATCAGTACAGTCTATTTATTTCAGGATGTTCTGCAGCAGATGCTACGAAACACCGGAGCCAATCAGCACTCTCAGAAAACAATGGTGTATCTTATACCCTTTGTCCCATACAATGCACCCCAAAACTTCAGTTCAACGTACAGCCTGATGACTTCAAACCGGTGGCACCAACTTTCACGAGCGGCTTGATAGCTGAGTGGTACAACTTATTAAAATATCAAATGTACGTGTTACTGACTGTACAAAATAATGGGAGTTTTCTTGACCCTACTGCAAAACCTCAGCGTTTTCTTTTCTGTGGTTTATGATACGTACTTTTGCTGTTAAAATATTAAGTTATTTGGCACCGTTATCGTGCCCCTTGTAAAAGTTGGAGCCGACGTACAGTGCATTGTACGTAGAACTTAAGTTTTGGGGCCGGTATGCAGGACAAAAGGGTGTAAGACGACACCCTTTTTTTTTAGAGTGTATAGCTCGGATGGTTGTCACGTGACCTTCCCGTTGAGCGGGCCGATGCGCGGTGTGTGAAGTCACGTGGCGCGAGTGGGCGTTGGATTGACAATGGTGGCTTATTGCGTCTGTTTTGGTACGGAGTCGTCAGGTGAGACGGAGTATAGAGTTGGTCAACTTTCAAGAACTTTCGGAAACAAGAACTAAAGAGCAATAAACGAGGCAGGAGAGAATACGGAGTAAAAATACAAAAAGAGTCGCTAGAAATGAAAAAAAAAAGGCGACGCGGTGACGTTTTTAAAGGACGCGGTAGAATGTGCCAGAAAGGCCCAGGGCGGAAGACAGCATCCTCTGCGTTCCTCATAAATTTTATTCGGCATCAGGCCGTTTGATCAAATATAAATCTTTAGCTACAATTGTGTTCCCTTCTAAAAACAAACTGTATTCTGGAGATGCATGGACTAAAATTACATATTTCTTTGCCCCCTTGGGGAGATCATGGAACATTATGGTGGCTAATGAACCACGAAAACTTGCAAGATTACGGACCACAAAATAAGAATAGAAAAAAAAATAGTGGGGTTGGGCGGGGGTGCCGGGGTTATCAAGAACTACAGGTGATGCGAAGGCATTGTTACTAGAAAATCTGTAGAGATAAATAACATTTGCACCATCTTAAGGTGTAGCATCTAGGATTGTATTAACAAATATTCCGTGTTCTTCACAGTAGTGAGTAATTTTAAAGATTTCTTTACTATATGATTAAATAAAATATGTTTTATCAGATATTCCAGAAGACTTTGTAAAGTCAAGTTACTGTAATTAGGGCAGCAGCATTTTAGCTTCACCAGTGTGGTTAAAACCAATATTGTTTATATTATAGAAAAGCTTAACTTGAAATATTATTAGACAGCACCTCAAGGTATAAAGACCAGCCAAAATCGAATGCATTTAGCGTTCTTTATTTTAATCATATGCCCTCTAGATTTCATGATTTTTTTACAGCTCTAATTGCTTCCAAACGCATAAAAAAATTGAACGTCAAATCACGATGTATATATCTGCGGCGCTTCTTTATTTTAATGCGTGAATGCCTCTCTCGACCGTTGCAAGACTGAAAATCGGTAGGTGTAATGCAGTGCAGCAATGTTTCTTTTTATATTATAATAATTTCAAAGATACCCAGTCACTCTAAACTCTCGCTCGTATATAAAGATGGTAGAACGCATTTTCTCAAGGGCAGGGTAGCACGGCAATGAGACGGACGTGCCTGAACCGCTTCTTTTCCTGCTTCAGGTGCTTGCCTGCGGCTTCGCCCCGGAGTCGGATCGTGGCTCTTGGTACGTGCCAGCGCGTGTGAACTACACTGACTACGAGGAAAGATTTCTTGTGCCTGGCTCTGTCTACAACGCTGCCGGATTCGTCAGCGACCAGTGGTTTGCGGCGACGATGACTGCTCCTCGGGCTTTGCCAGCCGCCTTATCGTCATCGACATCACCTGAGATACGAACCCACGCCCCCCGCCGGCTTTTCGTCAGTGGGCAGGGTAGCACGGCAAGGAGACGGACGTGCCTGAACCCGCTTCTTTTCCTGCTTCAGGTGCTGCCTGCGGCTTCGCCCCGGAGTCGGATCGTGGCTCTTGTACGTGCCAGCGCGTGTGAACTACACTGACTACGAGGAAAGATTTCTTGTGCCTGGCTCTGTCTACAACGCTGCCGGATTCGTCAGCGACCAGTGGTTTGCGGCGACGATGACTGCTCCTCGGGCTTTGCCAGCCGCCTTATCGTCATCGACATCACCTGAGATACGAACCCACGCCCCCCGCCGGCTTTTCGTCAGTGGGCAGGGTAGCACGGCAATGAGACGGACGTGCCTGAACCCGCTTCTTTTCCTGCTTCAGGTTGGTGAGCCTTATAGCATTCCCACATTCAAGAGCAATCGTCTATGTCTTGTTGTGCTGCCCTGCCCAAAAGTGCTGTGTGCGAGTGTTACGGGTTGCTTTGACACATTCTGTATCTTAGTCTTACTCCTAAGTGGTGATGTCGAACTAAACCCCGGTCCTTCAACGCAAGAACAGCTCGCTGCAATTCTGGAGAACCAAAAAGGCATTTCCGCTGATATAAGCTCAATGCAAGCAAAGCTTGAGACGCACATGGCCGATTCCAACAGGCGATTGGAGGTGATTGAATCCAGATTGAACGCGTTAACGGCGACTTCCGAAAAGGTAGAGCAGTGTGATAAGAACGTAAGGCAACTCCAGGATATTGTAGCGCATTAACGGAAAAAGTTGACGACCTGGAAAACAGAGGAAGGCGCAATAATATAATCATCCACGGAATTGGAGAGTCTCAAGATGAAAATACAGAATTGCTGAAAGGACTGGTGCTTACCGAAATTTTTGAGAACAAGCTAGGAGTTAAGGTTACCAGCGTCGAGCGTATTCACAGAATTGGGAGAGCTGATGGTCGCAGGCCACGACCTGTGATCTTGCGACTCTATGACTTTAATGAAAAACTAAACCTGCTCCGCAATTCACGTAGGCTGAAGGGTACGAGAATATTCCTATCTGAGGATTTTTCCCGTAGGGTCCAGCTTGTGCGTAGGCAACTCTGGGACAGTATAAAGGGCACACGTACATCAGATGATAAAGTCTTCTTACGGTACGACAAGTTATTTATAAATGGTGAAGCATTTACGTGGGATGAAACAACACAACGCCGAAATAAATTACAAAACTCTGCACCCGCACTACAGGGAAGCGCATAACTAGTTCCGCGGAAAAGGCTAAAGTTAAGAGATAACCAGTCGAACCTCGATGTACTTCTAATCAACTGTCGGAGTATAAAAAACAAAATCGATGAGTTTGCAGAACTTGTATCAACAACAGAACCGTCCATTGTAATAGGTACCGAATCTTGGTTATCAGAGGCTATAAGTATGGTGCCTGGATCGCGTCTTCGACTGGTGTGTTTAGCGTCCTATCCCTCCCATACATCAAAAGTGGTCCCGAAGTGGCAACAGATGACGTCAGAGAAGCCGGAGTGTTATGCTGTTGACTGTCGCGATCCTGGCGGTCGGCCGCAGAAATGCTGGCGAAAAGCACGAGCGAACGCGAGTGTCGCTGTCGTCACGGCGTCCCAGGCGTCCCAACTTCCAGCTGCTGCAGCCTCCGTGGACTGTCACAGTGGAGAGCGACCCGCAGCAGAACAGGCGTCTGCCACATACACCACAGCTGTTGAAACACCGCCAGGATCGCGACCGGCGACAGCATGACACTTCTATGACGTCATCAGGCGGAAATCGAGGGACCACTTTTTGGCCGCGGTAAACACACCAGTCGGAGACGCGTTCCAGGCACCATACTATAAGTGACGCTGAGATCTTCTCTGAGCAGTATGTTGCCTATCGCAAAGATAGAAATACGCATGGAGGCGGCGTCTTTGTTCTGGTCTCCAGTGCCCTTCAGAGCTCGGAATTAAATGTATCCCGCCCAACTTGTGAATCTGTCTGGTGTAAAATTTATCTGTCCTCTGGAGAGACGTCTAGCTGTTGGTTCATATTACCGGCCGCCTGGATCAAACAATGAGTCACTAATGTACTTATCCGAAATACTATCCTCTATTGCAAGTGATTACCTAGTATTGGGAGGCGATTTTAACCTCCCTGATGTTACCTGGCGTGATGGCCAAGTTAGTGACTGCAACTCTTCAGTATTGTACTCCACATTTTCCCATCTTGTTTCAAGCTTTGGACTGATTCAACACGTTACGGAACCGACCCGAGCTGACTCGAAGCGCTCGAGCACGCTTGACCTTCTTTTTTGTAATTCCCAGACAGCTATATCCTCAGTCACCCACCTTCCAGGTATCAGTGATCATGACATAGTAACTGCAAGAGTGAAGTGCAAGCGTGTTATGGCGGTACGACCATGTCCACGGAAAGTACACTTTTATAACCAGGGAAACTATGCTGATCTTGCAGATGAATTGTTCGACTTTTTTGCCGAATTTGAAATGGGCTCCTACGAGATGGATGTTGACAATTTGTGGAAACTCTTTAGGTTTAAGCTCATAGCTCTAATGGACACTTATATTCCGAACAAAGTAATTAGACCCAAGAAGCGAAGCCACAAACCATGGATAGATAAAAATCTGCGCCGTTTATTACATAAGAAGCAACGTGCATATCTAACACATCGCAGAACGCCTAATGCAGCATCACTGGCAAGGTTACGTAACCTAGGGAAACTATTTAAAGTCAAACTAAAAATCGCTAAGAGGATTTATCATAGCACTCTAAGTGACCGCCTAAAGAGAAGTCCCAAGGAATTCTGGAAGTTGGTAAAGAGCAACAAGAAAGACCAAGTTGGTATCCCGCCGATTGATGTATCTGGTCAGACCCTGCACGATGGCCAGGAGAAGGCAACTTGTTTCAGTAGATACTTCCAGTCGGTATTTTCTCCATTCCCTGGCTCAAATGATTGTCCCGCTATGGCCCCTACCGCCACCCCGTTACACGATATGAAGGAACTTGTGCTTAACTCTGATGGTCTAGTTAAACTTCTACAATCACTTAACCCCAATAAATCAACTGGTCCTGATGGCATACCAAATAGGGTTCTCAGAGAATGTTCAGGTGTGATTGCAATGTTTTTATATGTCTTGTTCACTAAATCACTCTCTGACTGTACTTTGCCTAGCGCTTGGAAAGAAGCATATGTAGTGCCCGTACATAAAAATGGTCCCAGAAACAAAGTAGAAAATTATAGGCCTATCTCGCTCCTTAGCACGTCCTCCAAACTGATGGAGCACGTCATTTACACCAGCATTGTACAGCATTTAAACGCTAACAATTTCTTCACCCCTTTTCAACATGGATTTCGCCCGGGATTGTCTTGCACAACCCAGATGGTAGAATTTTTTCACGAATTGGCACATGCATATGACAAGTTCCTTCAGACAGACTGTATTTTTCTTGACTTTCGGAAGGCCTTTGACCTTGTACCACACAAATTTATTCTCCACAAATTGTCAGCCCTCAAAATACCTCCTAACGTTTCTGGATGGCTCGTTGACTATCTTAGATCTAGGACTCAAGCAGTGGTAATTAACGGGAAACTGTCCGATTCTACCCCAGTTACCTCCGGTGTGCCCCAGGGCTCCGTGTTGGGACCGCTTCTATTTTTGATATTTATTAATGACATTGTTGAAAACGTTTCATCTTCTATACGGTTGTATGCAGATGACTGTGTTATGTATCGCGCGGTAAGAGATTCCGATGAATGTGCTGCCCTCCAGGAGGACATCGATCGTATAGCGAGCTGGTGCTTCACTTGGGGAATGGAATTGAATGTAGCGAAATGTCACTTTGTGAGGTTCACGAAGAAACAAAAACCTGTAATTACCACGTACAACATAAACAGCATTGAAATCAACTTGTCACTCAAAGTAAAATACCTGGGCGTCTACTTCTCTCATAATCTTTCGTGGAATCACCACATAGAATATATGACAGCTAAGGCAAACCGGATGTTAGGTTTCATCAGGCGTAACTTTAAAGATTGCCCACGCGAAGTAAAAAATACCCTTTACCTCACGTACATCAGGCCGATTCTTGAATATGCCTCCGAGCTATGGGACCCTTACCAACAGTACCTCATCAACGACATAGAAAGTATTCAGAATAGGTCTGCCAGGTTCGTTCTTAACTCCTATAATTGGCGTCAAAGCGTGACCGCCTTAAAAGAGGAGCTCAAGTGGGAGCTTCTCCAAACTCGCCGTAAATGCCTTCGATTAAAACTACTACACGCGATCCATTACGAACTCTCTGGAATTGATAAAGGAACATACTTACTTGAACCACATTTCATTTCAAAAAGACGTGATCACTCGAGGAAAATTAGACCTTTCTCATCCAAAACTGACATTTTTAAACATTCTTTCTTCCCGAGCACTATTCAGAGCTGGAATGAATTACCGGAGGAATTAGTGTTAGAGAAAAACAACTCAAACATTTTTCAAGCTCTGCTTGGCCTTTAGCACTCAATGTATGTTGTCTTCGTTATGTGTTATTCCTTGTTACGTGTATATTGGTGCAACAATGAGCGCGTTTCTCTGCGTTACATTTTCGCAGGGCCGGTCTCATGTTGTTCTATGCATTGCTGCAGGCTGCGAGTGCTTTTACTTAATGTTCTGTGACGCCCTTTGTTTTTATTTTTTGCCCCTCCCCCACTATAATGCCTTCACGGGCGCTGTGGGGTACATGTAATAAATAAATAAAAGCCGAGACAAGGTAGTCGAGTGTGTGTGCCTCGAACAGTTCTTTCGTAGCATTCCGCAGTCAGTCAAGCTCTGGGTGCAGGATAGGGTGGGAGTCGACTCTGTCGAAAGGGCCGCTGAGCTAGCCGAAGAGTACGCAACGCGTAGAAAGCTGAGCGGAGAGGAAAGCGAACCCGGCCGGAGCGATCAGCGCAAGACCTTCCGACAGGGAAACGGCTCGCGAGAAAACGGGCCCGAGAAGCCCGAAGCAGGACAAAAGGTCCCAGAAGAGAGCGCAAAACACTCGAACGGAGACGAGGCGCGGAAAAGCCCAACAGGGCAGTTCGAGGCAAGGAAGCCGTTCCTGTGCTACAACTGTCAGGAGCCGGGACACACAGCGGCCAGATGTAAGAAACCGCGGGTTGTGTTCTCGTACGTGAACTGTAGTGACGGGGACCTGAAGCTTCTTCGTCCCTATCTTCACGAGCTCCATGTAAACGGAAAGCCGTGCAGGGTGCTTCGGGACAGTGCAGCGACGATGGACGTTGTTCATCCGTCGTATGTAACGCCATCCGATTTTACTGGAAAGGTAGTTTGGATCAAGCAGCTGCTCGAAAAGCACAGTGTCTGTCTGCCTATGGCGACAGTAAGGATAACTGGCCCGTTCGGAGAGCTAGTAACCGAGGCGGCTGTCTCGCAAACAGTCCCGTTGGAGTATCCTTATTTGTTTTCTAACCGGTCAGATTTCCTGCTGCGCGAAAGGGGTCAACAACTGGGAGAAGGGCTAGTTCAGTCGTGTACGAGGTCCAAATCGCGTCAGGTCTCCCCTTTGTTGACGAGTGATCCAGAGCCAGAGGCAGCTGACGGGGAGCAAGCACTCCCAGAGTTGGAGGCAGAAAACCGGGATGAGAGGGACCAGGTTGTAGAACAGCCTGACCTCGTAGCACTAGAAAGCGTACGCCGTCCCAACGTACCGGCGAAAAAGGCGGAGGAAGACGGGATCAGTGAAAGATCTCTCGTAGCACCGGCGTCACGTAACTTTGGTCCTCTGCTACGAATAGACAGAGTGTCTTTGACAGTCGAGCAGAAGAGCGACCCTAGTATGTCAGGGTTTCGCGGTACAGCTCAGGAGATTGCTAGGACCAATGTGACGGGGCATGAAAAAGGCGGATTGTTTTATCGGCGCTATAAGGACCGCATTTTCACGTCTAGAAATCACGTGAAAATCAATCACTATGACTTCAGCGTAAGAAAAAGAAAAGGCAAATTTAACGGCAATGCCGATGGGTTGAGCAGATTTTTCTGACATCACGAAAAATACTAGGGATGATCTCAGAGGTCTTCGTCATCCACGGGAATGAGGATCTAAGGGGGGGCACTTCGTTGAAACCCCAAAAGGACCTCACAAATTGCGAAGAGTTTTTGTCTTTGGTATTTTGTTCATAGTGACCTCGTTGGAAAAATGAGTTTTTTTGGCGACAGGGGGTCTCGATACCCGGAATTGTACCAAATTTTGGTAATCCGTAATCCAGTCTGGCGTGTCTCTGGCTGATTCCGAGCGTTTGACTGCGGTGTGGCGTGGTGTTGTGGGGGACGTTTCCGCTGATGCCTCCGTTGTAAGAGGTTTGGGAGTTTGTTTAGTGCTTGCAGCGTCTTCTCAAGGCCTACTCCAAGCCCACCTCTTCAGGCCAGCGATTGTACCACCGGCCATTCGAGGTTTCCCTGGCCCCGGAGGGGCTGTTAAGAATGGAACCTTCGGCGACCTTCTTCCGAGTTTCAACGCTGCGGAAACGAGTCACGATCTGTTCAGGACAGTCGCCCGCCTGTTGGAGCCTGCCCGAAACGAGTCACGATCTGTTCAGGACTGTCGCCCACCTGTCGAAGCCTGCCCAAAACGAGTCTCAACGCGTCCGTGACGTCAACGGGACGTGTGTGTGTGTGCGTGTGGGTTCGTGCGCTCCGAAAGGGGAGAGAGCATGGCCTAACTGCGGAGAACCATGGCTACGACGCACTTCTGGCTACGACGCGGCGGACTTTGCTGCAACGCACTTGGCGGTCGCACCTGCTGCCCTGGCGGAGAGTGAGGGAGAAAACGGACCCTATATAAGGCGGAGCGTGAGACGGCTCCAGTTGTTCTCTCGGATTTGACGACTGTATCGCAACCATGTAATTAAACCGTTCGTTACGTTACCAATTCTCCCACCTCCTCTGGACCCCTGGGTTCTTCACTTCGGGGAATGGTCGTCGTCACGAGCCAGGAAGCCTCTGGACGTGCGGCTTAAACCCCGCCTCGAACAATGGGTAGAGTAGAATAAAAATATCTCTGCTTCGACGTTTTTACCGAGCACTTGGATAGCTAATAACTGCGATCTACGAAGGAAGTTCTACAAATGGCGATGGTGAAGAAACGTTTGTCATAACGTATAATGTCTTTAGAGTGTTAATCAGCAAGTCGATAACTATACTGTGTCGTTCACCTGAAACTCTTCATTTCTAGGCCTATACGTTTCTTCCGCATCGTCAGTCAGCTCATTTTCCCCGTAGACCAGACCGTTTGTTTCTTGGTTGACCCATGAAAAGGTATTTTTGCGGGTCAACCAAAACGGCGACCCATTATGACTTGGCTTTCCAACTAATCGTCAAACAGATTTCGTCGTTTTATTGCATGTATGAATTACAGGACAAACTGCAAGGACGACTGCAAGTTGCATAACTGCTTGCTGAAGGTCAACAGCCTTGCAGGAAATGCCATAGGAACAATCTCCTTCGACACACTAGGAACCAACTGCTTTGCATACGGTTACACATAGAAATGCGTTAACCACAATTTGTACGTATCAATTTATTTAATTATTAGATAAAAACATCAAAGTCTTATTCTGAATTTCACTAACTGGAATTATACAACCTCATAATATGCTTCAACATAAACAAAGCTGCCACATATTTGTACCTACTGGCCGATTGAATACTGGCTGAGTGTTTAGAAAAGAAGTAATAGGGTTAAAAGTTGGGCTTCCTTTTGTCAACCAAAAAGAAGCATTACGCAAGTTACCCGTGATTCTAAGCCAGAGACGAACGGACAAGGAAACAAACACACATTTGTGTAACGTGAACTATATCTCCTGCCTAATAACTTGTTTTCTGTCAATACGCAAGGATTGAAATATTTTTTGCTGGAAGAGTAACTTACATATACTTTCTCTTCGTCCCAATGTTAATAGTTGCGTTTGTTTATGAATGTGCTGTGACGGTCTCGGCAGACGAACGTGCATTAAAAAAAATGTGTGGTTCGGTGAACCTTCTGTTTTCCGCGTAGAGCTTATTGCATGCGGGATAGTTTGGAAGCACTTGAAACGTCTGTGGGGTTCATTGAGTGTTTAAACAAGAGAATGTCCATGAATCGGAATTTTTCTTTGAACATGACATTTTCTTGGTACAATTTTTTGTAATCATATCTGAATAAATTAAAGTCATTGATTAAATTAGGCTACTACGCAAGCTTTAGTGCACAAAGGTATGTGATTTGAAAGACGGGCATCTGATATAATATAATTAGGTTTATTTTATTGAAGGATTGCAAGAGTTCGGAAAAAGAAAGTCTACCACGACATTTTCATTTGCCGTTTTGTTCGTTTTCTTGAATGTTATATCTGCCAAGTATAAAATTCTAGCGCACCGGAACCAAAGCAAGGGAAACAAAAGATGTAAAAAACAAATTTGTTATAATTGTTTTGTCCCAATCTACAAAACCCATATTGGTCGTTGGTTTTATGCGAATACAAGAAAACAAACTAGAGTTGAAGCTACCTGCAAGGCGGGCTCGTTTTCGCCTATAATCCAAGTTTAGTTTTTAACATAATTCGTGTATTCTGTGTACAGGACCTAAGCAAAGTGCTACTCAAAACCGCCGGTAGGGGTGCGATGTTGAAAACGGAAGCAGGACTTTTGTTTTTTCCCATATTGGTCACTTCGGCTGATAAAGGACACCTACGGAGGTTTGTATAACAAATACGGCTAATGCTTTACCTACCAGAGATACACTCATCCCGAACTCTGAAGCGACAGACGCGGCGACGTCGGAGCATAAACACCAATGCCTTTCTTTTTATATTTCCTGAGAACTTTGCTTTGCGCGTCGTCCCACAAAGCGTGTCTGATCCAATCGGTTTCATTTTAAATAAAGTCTGAAAGGCTTCTGGAACAAATTACAAATATATGTATACATATATAACAACTTACTTTAGAATAAAGCTTCCTATGTGCGTTGTATTCTCAACGTTTTCCTTCAATTTTAACTTTATATGGTATCACGTTAATGCTAAGTCATTGCCAAAACTACCTACCGCCCTCATGAAATTTTTTCCACCCATCTACATTATATATAGCTCTTCAGTTGACATATCAAACAATCACTGCTTTTTAAGTGTATTAGTATGCCCTTATGTTCGCAGGAGTTCCTTACCTTTGCTGGCCAAGTCTTGCAAGCAGTACCAACCGGACACCTCCAAGTCACGAAAGTGGCAGACATACCCGCAACCCAGTTATTCGGGGTCCGACCACCCGAGAAATTGCACGCAGTATAACCAGGCTTCGTGATTTGTCAGGGAGCATTTAGATGCAATCTAAAGCTCTTAATCAGCGCATTTCGGCACACCGAATTTTTATAACTCCCAAATAGAAAGATGGGTTTGGCGGCGAGGACGCGTCGCGCTCTTGATGGAATACGCAGAGGATCGCTGTCGTCCTCTGCCTTTGCACTGCGTGCAATCCGAGTTTACTAAAATGTTGACAAAGTCTCCGGCAGTGCATACTAGTGCAATTAGCCTACTTGAAGCAAAAAACACCACCAGATATATATATAACAAACATGTTAGAATGCGCCGTTGTGTCAACTATATTTTTGGTTAAATAAACCTGAAGTAGTCATTTTTTTAAGTATTAACGGATGATACCTCTGACCGCTGTTAATTGATGTGTTAATGTCTTTTTTATATGATTAAACTTTATTTCAACATACTCACCAAGTGTATAATATTAGTCATAGTGTAGTTTATTTCTTCATTTTTGAAGACAAAATAACGTCTTCTTCTAATAATGCTACCGTCGACGTGTCGCACCCTGTAAGAGAACACGATCCCCTACTTTGCAGAAAGGCATTATCTGACGTTTAATGAACCATTCGTAATTTGTGTGGAGGCTTCTGTATAATTATATATTTCACAGCAAATTCAAATGTGAAATATCTTAAATTATTCGCCAGATATGTTTGTTCTGGCATATATAAATATATTAAAGTGCAACGCATGTTTTGCGAACACCGCATCCAAGAACTCGAAGCTCGACTCATAGCGTAATCTTTTTTAATAAAAAGGCAATCTTTTATTTCTTCACATGTAGTTTAGAATTGTATTCGTCCAGACAGGGGTTTTAATGTTTTCAAAAAATGCCTTTTGAAGGGACACTGTTCTTTTTACACCTATTGAAGAAATAACACATTTAGGCATATCGTTATACTGGTAGCTGTCATTTTTTAAAGATAAATACTCCTTATCATAAAATGTAAATTTTGATAGCTGTCTTAATTCGTAATTACAATGATTCAAAATATGAGTCGATCGCACTCTATTCAGGAGTCCATGCCTCACCAGAACGACTTCGCGTACTTTCCCTCTTATGTTGAGTGCTTCGACATACGTGTGAAACTGCGGGCTGTCAACGAGATGCATGCAGGTGGCCAGAAAGTGGCTGGATGATCGCCTACGGAATAGTCGTTCTGCGTCTGCAGTTTACATTTTAGTGATAGATGTCAAATAAAAGTGGCATTGGCTTTTCTTTTACTTTTGATTTACTTATGTTGAAAGCCGAGTGAAACAATAAAAAAAGTATTCCAACTTCAATACAGAAGTTACAGATTACCTTCTAGAATTTGTTGCGGACCTCGAGGCACGGAAGAAATTTCTTCCAGTTACTCTCCGCGCAGCTCTTTTGTATATTAATTTCCGCACATGGACGGAATACAGTTGACGGTGTAGATGTACACACTCAAATTTCTGACAGAACAATTGAAGTTAACAACAAATTTACTTTGTTCCTATTTGTTCATGGTCGACATAAAGAAATCTGAACTTAAGAGCCACCATCACACGCAAGTCAGTGGCCCACCCATGGGACAAAGATGGGTTCAAGCTAAGCCACTATATTTTTTCGTCAGTTCTCGAGTTACTTTTGGTCAAATAAGGTTAGAAAAACTATTGTTTTGAAACGCTTTGTAGATAAAAATATTTTCTTTTGAACCCATAACGAAACGGAACTGCTAAGATTACTTGACACCTGTGGGGTTTCGTTGGCCCCCATCTGGTCGACAACCGAGCGCCGGCGCCTGTAGACTTTTAAATTCAGTTTAATACAAAGGTTTATTCTAAAGATATACAGTGGTGGAACCCCATACACAAAGTTGCTAAAAAGCTGCTTGACGTGATCTGGGGAACCATACAGTCTTAGCAACAGCATCACAAAAGAAACAAATAAGTTTTTTTTCTACATGTTTTACATTTCACACTGAATAAAGATACACTAACAAATCAACAAATGGGCTCAGAGAAGAAAGTAATTGTTATCAGGTTTAAGCAGATCTGTTTTAAAAGGCATACAGAAATTGCTATTTTGAATATGTCATTTATTTAAGAGTGTCGAAATGTTATAACGAAGAGATTGAAGATTATAATTTGTACGATTAGGACTGACTAACATTCTCTCCGGACCACGTGTATTGTTGGTGCTTTTATGTTCAGCGAGTTCGGAAATGCGGTACAAAATTTTCATAAATGAAAGGTATGAAAAGCGAACTGAATAAAGCAAGCGATATTAAAAACAAAATGTTCAACGTGAATCAAATTGTATCTTTTTAAATAAAGGTATGATAATTATACGGAATATTCGCTACATAACGTATTTTGTTTCTTGAGTAGTAGAATGGTATTTAAGTTTCTTTTGTTAGTTATACCCCAAAGCAGGTGACAATAATTCAAATCAGAATTAAACAAGGCCTAATACACTTTTAAATTATTATTGACCGATAGGAAGCTACGGCACCTAGCGACAACACCAACAAAGTGAGAAAGTTCTTCGTTAGATATTCAATATGGTAGTTTCATTTCGTATGTTCAGAAAAGTATATGCCTAGAGTTTTATGCTGGCGCATAAATTCAACTGATGCGGTTCCGAGTTTTAGAGGATTTGTTATATCAACTAATTTATTGACAGGTCTAAATAAACTGATTTGTTTTTTAATGCGCTGATTTTTAAGTCATTGACTTCCGGTATTAAGAAAATTTGTTTAAAACTATGTTTGCCATTCCGATAAGGTCATCACATCATTTCTGAGAAAATAGGAGTGGTATCGTCTGCATAAATTATCAATTTAGTTTGATTGGTTATATTTACTACATCATTTATATATGCATTATTTGACAGAGGTCATAGGATTCCGCTCTGTGGGGAACCACAAACAATGTTTGAGAACGGTGAGTGGTGACAATTGATCATTACCCTTTGCTGGCGGTTCTTTAAATATGATTTCAAGAGTGAAAATGAACTGCAGCGAACACCATTTTTATAGCTTTGCAAGTAACGTTGTGTAATTAAGGCAATCAAAAGCTTTACTGAAGTCGATAAAAACAGCATGTGTTAGTAGTCGCTTTTCAATATTTTCTGCTATAATTTATTTTTGTCTGTAATGGGAAACTAGAGCGCAGCTCTTGAGGAGGAGGAGGGGAGAGTACGGAGGGCAGGATATGCTACTCCTCCTCCCCTCCTGCCCCATCCCCTTGTCCACCACTCCTCCTCCTCTCCTCCTCCTACTGCTCCTCCTCCTCCCGCCCTGCTCCTCCATACCCTCATCTCCTCCCACAGTTTCCCCACTACATTTAGCTGAAAAATTGACGTCAAGTGACCTCAACACCAATTCCCTTTCCCCACTAAATTTAGCGGGGAAAATGGCGTCATATGACTTGGTGTCACGTCACCTATAAAGAAATTTGGTTTTTCAGCTAGATTTAGTGGGAAAATTGACGTCACGTGACCTCAACAACAATTCAATTCCCCGATAAATTTACCGGGGAAATTTAGGTTTTCCGCTAGATTTAGCGCACAAACGCTGGGACGCGTAGGGCTCAGTGTCGCCCCAGCGTTCGATCCTGCTGTTTCGCCGCCATCGACGTCTGCGACGCTAACCTCCTTTTATTTTGTTTTCGGCACAAGTTCACCCCATTAAATGCTTAGTTTGCTTCAGTCTTCGTCGCCTCATCAATTGTCATTCCTGACATTTTGTTGGGGGTGCTGCGTACCGCATTCCATGCCCGTGAAACGTACCCCTCAGAAGATCTGTCGGGCCCGATCCTTTTCCAGTCCCGGAACACTAATCCCTGTCGACGAACCCGACACCCGAGCCAGCCGCCGCAACCAAGGCCAGCCTCCGGAGTTTGGTCAGCTACCAGAGCAACCGAGGAAGAAAAAGACGGTGACGATGAACACTACCTCAGAGCAAGACGGAACGCCACAGATGTTTATAGTCTACGTGCAGGCCCCACCACGGACGCTGGCAAATTTCTGTGGCGGTCCTCATGAAGATGTGGACGACTGGTTGAGCCAGTACGAGCGCGTCTCCCGGTTCAACGGATGTGGGCCTGAGCAGAGCATACGGAATGTGTACTTTGCTCTGGAAGGCACGGCACGAACCTGGTTGGAAAACCAAGAAGCGTCGATTTCATCGTGGGAAGACTTTCAGGCCGATCTTCGACGCGCCTTTTTCAGCCAGCAGCGACGTCAGCGGGTCGAGGATCTTCTCCAAGTAAGAAGCCAAGGGCCAAACGAGAGCGTCACAAGTTTTGTCGAAGACGTTCTCCGCCTCATGAACGCACTGACCCAAACGCTCCCGATGCGAAATAGCTGTGGGTCCTGATGCGGGGAGTGAAAGAAAGCATCTTCGGATGCCTTGTGCGGCGCCCACCTACCACCGTCGAAGGCTTCATCACTGAGGCAACAAACATTGAACGTGCCCTTCAAGCACAGGCCTCCCACTAACAGAGACTTGCCGGCTTCGCTGCCCTCTCGTCGTATAGGAGCAACACGCCCGGGACATCCGCGAGGTCATCCTGGACGTCGTCCGGAAGGAAATCAAAAAGCTCCTGCCCGCTGTCAACCAGCCTGCTTCGCTGTCTACAGCCGAATTTGTGCGCGATGAAGTTCAGCGGGCATTTCAACCGGCTCCTGCCAGCGTAGCGGCACCCTAGGAGCCCTCTCCTACCTACGCCGCAGTAGCTCGGAGACCGGCGCCAGCTGCCCGGCAGTATTTCATGCCGCCTCGACGTGACCTACCAGCGCCGCAGACTTTCCGACGTCGGGAAGGGCAACCCCAGCTCGTCCCCGTCGAACAAACAGCACCTCGGAAGACGGATGTGAGGCGCCCGGCTGATCGACGACCGCTGTGTTATCACTGCGGCAAAGTCGACCACATCTACCGGAGGTGCCCATACTGACAAATGCACCTGCGAAGTTTTGCGCCGAGCAACCCACGCATTGTGGAACGACCAAGGGACATTGAGGTACCTCCGACGACCTCTGTCCCCAGTGCCGACCTTACCACAAGGTTCCCATTCGGCTTCGCCGCGACGTGCGCTTTCATCTTTCCGCCACTCCCGGCTGGACAGCCTGTCCGCCCTATCTCGGCGGGAAAACTAAGTGCGGAAACGCCTGGAGGTGGCGTTGCCGAAGACAACCGAAGTAAAGAGCCTCCAAGAACGACGGAGCGCTTCCACTCTCCCAACACTACATATCGCAACGACACCACTGCAACGGTGCCCAACTACCTAAAACTTGATATCGACGGCCTAGACGCATCGACACTCGTGGACATCGGAGCGTACTACTCAGTCTTGAGTAGGAGGCTCTCTCACCACCTGCGAAAAGTGACAACACCGTGGAAAGACCCTCAGATACGAACCGCCCGTGGGCACCTCATCACATCAGTCGGGAGATGCACTGCTCGTGTCAAGATTTACGGTGAGACGTGCCCTGTGAAGTTTGTCATTCTACAAGACTGCTCGAGGGACGTTATCTTTGGAATGGACTTCTTCTGCGAGTATGGCGCCATCATCGACCTCGGAGAAAACCGGCTAACGCTATGCAAACCTGTTTCACCACCGGAGGAACCCAAAGCGACGTCATCCGCGGTCCGAGTCCTCACAAGCCACGCGCACTTACCACCGCGGTCGAGTGTTTTCGTACCATTCGGGATCACTGAAGCTTTCTGCGGCGAAGTTCTGCTCGAAGGAAGCCTTCAATTGCTTCTGGAAAGACGAATCAATGTCGTACGAGGAGTAACAGAACTTCAAGACGGGCGGGCCATAGTCCTGGTTATGAATTTCCGAGAAGAGCGCAGCACCTTACGAAAGGTATCGCCGTGGACCAAATCGTCGAACTCCAGAACTCAACCGCAATCGCTGCCCTTTCGCAAAAGCCGACTTCATCGCAGGACCAGAGAACGCCGCCCCCAGAACTTAACATCGACCCGAAGCTTCCAGCTACTGCACGAGGACGGCTGCTTGACCCTCTGAGCGAATTCTGCGAATGTTTTGCCACATTGCAACATCAAGTGTCCGACAAATCACGGTAGCGAAGTACCGTATCATTACTGACGGCAACGCACGCCCTGTCCACCAGTCAACGTACCGAGTCTCCTTAAAGGAAAGAAAGGTGATTGACGATCAAGTTCAGAAAATGTTCGACGACGACATCATTAAACCCTCAAGAAGTCCGTGGGCGGCCCCAGTCGTCCTTGTAAAGAAGAAGGAGGGAACCCTAAGGTTCTGCGTGGAGTATCGTCGACTGAACGCTGTGACTAAGAAGGGTGCCTATCTGCTACCTCGCATCGACCGACGGTACGTTAGACCGACTGCGCCACTCCCGATATTTTTCTTCGATGGACCTGAAGGGTGGCTGCTGGCAGATTGAAGGCGACGAACGCGACCGCGAGAAAACTGCTTTCATCACTCCCGATAGGCTGTACGAGTTCAAAGTGATGCCGTTCGGACTTCATATAGCACCAGCCATCTTCCAGCGTGTCATGGACACCGTGCTGGGAGGTCTGAAATGGCAGAGCTGTCTCGTGTACCTGGATGACGTCTTAGTATTCTCACGGGGTTTCGACGAACACCTGAGACGACTTCGAGCCGTTCTTTAAGTTATCAAGACCGTCGTCCTGCCACTCAAGCCAACAAAGTGTCGGTTCGCCTATGGTGAACTAAAGTTCCTTGGACACGTCGTGAACAACAAACGTGTTCTCCCTGACCACGCCAAGACCCGCGCCGTAGCTGCATTTACGCCTCCGTCTGACAAGAAGGTAGTGGGAAGATTTTTCGGACTCTGTGCGAGTCCGAAAAATCATCTCGGACTCGCACTACAGGCGCTTTGTTCGAGACTTCGCCAAGCTTTCCGCACCACTGACGCACCTCACGAAGGACGCCGTAAAGTTCGAGCGGACAGAAGAACACCAGCGGTCATTCGACGAACTCAAACGAATACTGCAGACGTTCCCGATTCTTGGTCATTTCCACCAGTTCGCTGAAACAGAGATCCCCACCGACGCCAGTAACACCGGACTGGGCACCGTACAAGTCAAAATGCAGGACGGGGCAGAACGAGTCATTGCATACGCAAGTCGGACGCTGTCTAATGCGGAGAGGAACTACTTAACGGCTGAAAAGGAGTGCCTTGCTGTCGCCTGGGCAATAACAAAGTTCCGCCCATATTTGTAAGGAAGTCTTTTTTCGCATGGTCACAGACCACCACTCGGTCTCCTGGCTAGCGAATCTTAAGAACCCCTTTAGACGCCTCGCCCGGTGGAGCCTACGACTGCAGGAGTTCCACATTACTGTGGTGTACAAGTCTGGCCGGAAGCACAATGACGCCGACTGCCCGTCAAGGGCTCCATCGAGGTCGGTCCTGCCTAAACCAAAGACGGCGACGGTGAGTGTTTCCTCGGCGCTCTGGATGTAAGCGACATGGCAGCACTCCAACCAGGCGACCCTCAACTGCTAACACTCATCCAGCACCTAGAAGGACAAGGATGCGCTGTTTCCCGAGTTTCCATATGAACACTGCCAACATACTCCATCTGACAAGGTGTGCTCTACAAGGAGAACTTCGGCGACAACAACGCTGGATGGCTGTTGGTTAATCCCTTCTAGTCTTCGAGAAGATATGTGAAGCCTGCCACGATGCCCCGACTGCGCCACGCTTGACTACAGCATGGCTCTTGCCAGGATACGCGGCAAGTACTACTGCCCAATCTGCGAAGACAGTCCCACACA
>JABSTQ010001457.1:0-22138 GCA_013358835.2 Ixodes persulcatus | reverse complement strand
TGGTATAGATGAAAAGTGATTTCTTAGAACCGCTACTATTGTTTGACTTTCAGTCAATGTGTCATCGTGTCAGTCAGTATGTCATCATACCGTGTCATCATTTCAGTCACTATGTCATCATAAATTGGAATTTTTTCTGCTCACAAGGTTTGTATGTTCCACAGTACAAGTTTACATTGTATGTATAAACCATTTGTAATGCTAAAACCTTTACGCGCATGTAAAGAATTATGTAGGTCCCACTATGTGACATTATTAGAATTTTTTTTTTTAATAAGGCAGGAGCAGGGTGGAGAAATTCACCCGACCTCATATAAAGCCACGCAATGTGTGTAAACAATTTACGGAACTGTTACAAAACATGTTGTTTGACAAAACACGCGAGCACGACCCAGGTGTTTACTCTAAATTACTCTAAATTATTGAAGGCCCAGTAGATTATGCCGGGAAGTTTTATATTTATACGAGTATTTTTGTCACATTGAGTAATCATCGGAATGTTCTCGTCTAAAAAAAAAACAAAAAAAAACAGGAACCGCACGGGGGAAAAGGCAATCAGTGCCAGTGCGCCAACATAAATCCATCATTTCACTACACAGTACACAGGAACCAAGTAAAGAATGCATAATTTCCTTCACGAGCCCTCCATACAAGCCTTCACGAGCCCCTCTATACGTTGGCGCCATCTATCCCCGTGCGAGTGAAGCGCGCTCGGTGCGCCGAACATAATGTGGTCGCCGCGCGAGACAGGGAGTCATCACCTAAATGTATTTCTTCTACCGTGCTAGAAGCTCTGCCTTCAGCGCGAGCTCGCTGGCTTCCGCAGTGCTTTGGTTGCGCGTTCCTGCGCGTTCACAGTTGTGCTAGCAAGGGCGAGAAGCTGGCGCTGAAGGCTTCTAGTCTCAGCTTAAAGGCAGGTTCTCACATGCAGCAAAGCACTGATGAAGCGATGCTCACGTGTCGTCAGGTACTTGTCGTCTGCCATGAGCACCTGTTTTGACGGTGCAATACAAAGCTGGTGAACGCTCCCGTCAGCACGCGCTTAGCGCAAAGTCAGCACTGTGCATATTAGCCCCGTGCGCGACCGAAAGCGTCGCTGTGGTCGGCCTTCCACGATTGGCCGAACGCTGACTATGACGTCGGAAAGGGGATTTATCATCGACGGAAATAAGAGGAATGAAAGAACTTTAATTTTGACGGTGTTGGCAGTGTTCCTTTGAGAGCGCAATGATTTCAAGCTTCCACCATGCTAATAACAAACACCATCGAACTTGTTGTTTGCAAGGTAATGACGTCACAAGGGGGAACCACAGGAGGGCGCCACCAAAACTTCTCGCCGCTAATAGCACTCTGCTGTAAGTGCGAACTGGTCACACCTGTCTGCACTTTTTCACTAAAGCACTAAATAAGGCAAGAGCTGCGGAACGCCAGAAAATGAAGTACTTGAAGATGAGGCGCGTAACATGACTCGGATAGGGGGCAAAACCTAAACGCGATAAAAGCGTTTTTTTTTCGATTTTCACGATTATTTTTTGGTGCCTTCTTTTTATGATTTTTGTATATTGTTTGTGTGTTGTTCGTTTCTAATAAATACGAGCTTTCTTCTGTATCACCATGTATTATGATGTCCTCAATTTGCCGCTCATGTAATGTTATTGATACAAAAAAGATGCTTCATTGACGTACTTTGAAGGTTGAGAATCCAAGGCAATGTCGTTCTATATACTTATTCCCAAAAGTTCGGCCCTGCGCTATAAGAACGTTGTTCAGCACAACGCTTTGTAGGTACAACAATTTGTGTGATGAGAGCCACTCGCTCACAAAAGCCCCGAAATAGGGCGGATCGGCCTAAACGCGCAGCTTTTAATCGACTGAGTGAGTGTGTTTGTAACGGCGGAAGGCGCTACCGCGCTACTTGCCCAATTAGAGAACGGCAAGCAGCAGTAGAACACGGAAATAATAGGCAGTTTTATTATACTCTTCAAACATATGATTTGGGAAATATTATTTTTATAAAAATATAATTAAAACGGCGGTCATCGCACAGCGCTTTCCATTAGTCAACGGAGCGGAGGCCGAGGGGCCGGAGAACTTCAAACGAAGGCGGCGGGGGCGCCCTCTACTAGCATCCACAGAAAGACTAACCTCTCCGGCCAGCATGTGGACTCACTACCCCTCTCTAGTTCACTGTAGTCGAAGAATCAGAGGAAGAAGAGAATACTTGACGAGCGGAAGTTCTGTTGGCAGAAGAGAAAATTCAACCCCCAAGAGCACACTTTTGACCCTTAAAGGGACACTTACACCCCCCAAAAATATTTTTTCATTTTTTGCCAGGCGCTTCATTATGGTGTCGGAGGACTACCCAATTAATATTTTGCAACAGAGTAGCGTTTGACGTTTGCGCGAGCGATGTCTTCAGCCACGAGAAGGGAGCGACGGCTCGGCGACGTCTTCGTGCAAATCGGCTTAGTGGTCGGGCGTGTCGCACGGGATGAATACCAATCCTTTTGATCAGTCCCAAATTTCTCTTTTAAAGGCAGACAGAATTCGCCGGTACCGTGAACGACAGTTCTGAAGTAGAGGTCCCACGCCCGTCGTCCGCTGCCATTGCCGTCCCCGCGAGTTCCATGATACGCGAAACGACGCACGCACAGAATGCTTCCGGTTCTCTGTGGAACTTTTTTTTTTCTTCAATCAACGTATTTGCAGCTTTTTAGAAGCCACACAAAAATGGGTTTAATATTTTTTTCTATTTTCAGTATTGAGTGTGTCCCTTCAGTGACCAACGACTTTGATTAAATTTGGTGGTCGCGTCGAAACCTTAGAAAACGGCCCGTGACCACAAAAAAGAGAGTGAGCGAGACACGAACCGGCCAGTTCTTGATCGGCGGTTCTCGGGCGGAAAGAAACCGAATTTCGAGTCGCAAATTGTGTTCTGGGTAGTTGGGCTCTCATACAACTAAAAACCTCGGCGAGCATAAACACCCTGTCAGTGTCCCTTTAAGAATCTGCAAATGCATCAAACCGGCGTCTAGTGAGCTCGAGTTGTGAAAGTTCGTTTACGCCGGACAGTGCGAAAAAAAAAAAAAAAACCCGGCAGTGAAAAGACTAACAGTGTCCGCAGGAAAGGTTTGTTTGAACAACAGTTCTATGTTGTGACGTCATCACTTACGGGGTCAGTTGTTGAAGTCAGAAAGCGAAATTCTTTTCCGCGCTATTGATCCGAAACGCGTGTGAGCAAAAGCAGCGTCGCGATGCGAAATAGAGTTCATGGGGAACGTAAACCGTTTCCTGAGATTTCAGATAAATCTTCAAATAACTTAGAACAATAATTTTACACAACAGGATAGCTAAAGTGTCGTCAATCTGCAGAGTAAGCTTTTTTTCTTTGTGGGTTAAGTTTTACAGCGGAGCTGTTAAGGGCTAGGTTCCCCAGGATCGTGTCTATGTATGTCAACACAAACCTACCTAGACAGCTACCGCCATCTATAAGCGACGGCGGCAAGCACACAACCAGTATGGTTTCCGCAGTCGCTCGTAGATGGCGGCAACCTTTCCAGCTATTAGCCCCGTGCGCGACCGAAAGCGTCGCTGTGGTCGGCCTTCCACGATTGGCCGAACGCTGACTATGACGTCGGAAAGGGGATAGATAGATAGATAGAAAATCGTTTTTATTAGAAAGAAAGTCACGTGGCTGAAGCCGATAGCCTTCCAGGAAAGGGAAATTAAGGGGTAACTAGGTCAGAGGAACTTTCTGATTCCTGTCGTCGCAATGAAGTCTAGTAGGCTCTTGACTAGACCTCTATTGCGATCGCTCTCTTCAAAGTTAAAGACTGGTTGGCACCAGTCCCTAAAGTCCTTAATTTTGTTTTGCTTGATGTGCCTTGCTCTTGCCCTCTCCCATGTTGGGCAGTCCCAAATGAGGTGTTCTAGTCCTGCTGGTCCAGCAAACCCACAGGATGTGCATTCACTAGATTTAATAATGCCTTTCCTGTGGAGAGTTTCAGGTGTGTTTGCAGCTTCCGAGATGATTCTTCTCAGACATACTCTTTGCCATCTGCTGAGTCTCATATTTGGAAGGGCGGGGGGTATTGGCCTTAGAGCTTCCAGTCTTTTTTTCCTTTTTTCTTTATTTACTTGTTTTGCGATGTCTGGTGGGTAATCGTAGGGATCCGTGGAATCGATGGAGTCTACCGCGGGAAGCTGACTAAGGGTGCTATAATGGTGTATGAGCGCCGCCTTCGCTTCCCGCTCCGCCCTGTCGTGGCCCTGGATCCCCGCATGCCCTGGGACCCACTCAAGCGTAAAGCTCGTGCCGGCTTTCTTGGCTTCATCGATGTATTTACTTGTTTCTTGCACCGTTTTCAGTGTTGTGGCTGGGCTCCTGTACTCCTGGATGGCTTCCCTCGAGTCCGAGAAAATGTAATATTTTCTTCCGGTGTTGCCTTGATGGTCCTTAATTGCCTTGGCTATCGCTTCTATTTCTGCGTCTCTGACGGTTGTCTTTTCAGGCAGAGTTGCTCTGCCTGTTTTCTCCGTGGTGATGTTATACCAGGCACAGGCTGCACGATTCTCCCTGGTAACAGTTGCGTCAGTGTATATCACTTCCTTGTTGGGGTCCTTAAGCGCTTGAATTCTATTTTGGTGCCTCGTGCTTGCTGTTTCCCTCCCTGCGTTTGGCGGCGGTTTTCCTTCTTGTGGCAGAGAGGTTTCCCACGGTGGTAGGGGTTCCTCGGGCTCCTCCATCTGCAGGTTGATTTTTCTAAGCTTGGTTAGGATGACCCTCCCTGCTTTTGTTCCGTGAAGCCTTATTATTTGCGAAACAGCGCCTTCCCGGGCAATGTCCTCGATGTCGTTGAGGAGCGCCCATTTCCTGACCTCTTCTAATCTTGCGTGGTTCGGGAGGCCCGTTACGACTCTTTGGGCTTTCGGAAAGGGGATTTATCATCGACGGAAATAAGAGGAATGAAAGAACTTTAATTTTGACGGTGTTGGCAGTGTTCCTTCGAGAGCGCAATGATTTCAAGCTTCCACCATGCTAATAACAAACACCATCGAACTTGTTGTTTGCAAGGTAATGACGTCGCAAGGGGGAACCACAGGATGGCACCACCAAAACATCTCGCTGCTAATAATAGAAGAATGGATAGTTGGGCGCGTTGGTGGGGAATTCTTCGTAGGAAACAGCACGAAAAACAGACGACCACGAAGAAGAAGCACACAGTGTATCCGCTGGTCTTCCTTCTTCGCGAGAGTGGAAAGGCTAAATGATTTTTTGGGTTAAGTTCTTTTGTGGCTCAAGTTTTGTGGCTCAAGAACATTAAAAATGTTCGGACTTCAAACCGTTTTGCGGTCACTGCTGGTGTCTTTTTCATGCACTAATTATGATCCACTAAACGCATTTAAATTATAGAGAAAAAAAACGCAAATAGAATGTGCACGTCATACTTCAAGATCATCATCGCCAATGAAAGAAAACGCAGGGAGGTTTGCACGAGCGCGTGCGAGGGCTCGTTCTTCGTTTCTCAACTGTCTCGACGACCTATCCGTTCCATCGGCTGCAATCTACGAAGACTTGGCGAAAAAGACGATTGAGTTAAAGCCGCCGAAGTTCCCCTTTCAACAGAATGGCGAGACTGAAGGACAACAAGCTCGCCAACCCAAACGCCGAGTTGGCCAAGATCCGCAGCGCGTCGTTAGGAGTTCCTTCCACTGAAGAAGACATCCACGTCTACGGCTATGGCCAGTTCCAGAGGATGGCGCTGCTCTGCTCTATCGTCTCGTTCTTTATGAATGTAGTCCACAGCCAGACGCTCCTCGTCATGTCACGTCCTGTGGCCCATTGGTGCAAGCCCCCCTACGAGTACGCCGGCTTGTCTGCGGACGAGTGGAAGAACACGAGCATCCCCAAGGACGTGGACGGACGATTCAGCAGCTGCACCCGCTACGAACCGCCGATGCCAACGCCCACGGACAACAAGACCGAGGTCAGCTGCGACCGCTGGGACTACGACAGCGAGGTTGGCGCCACCATCGTAAGGGATTTCAGCCTCGTCTGCGACAGGAAGTGGCTGCTCCGGGGGCTCCAGTTCGTGTACTCACTGGGCGGATCGGTGCTCCTGCCCGTCATGGGCTCAGCGGCGGACAAATATGGGCGCAGAGCAGTCCTCGGCCTAACCCTGTTCGGCTTGGTCTTGTCAGGGGTGGTCACGTCCCAGGTGAAGACACTGTTCGAATTTGCGGTGCTGCAGCTTCTAACGTCTGCATCGATCACCACGTTTCAGGTTGGTGACGGGGTGCGCGGTTCCGTTTTTAGATAATAATGTTATAACGTTTTTTTTTTTTTTATTTCAATCGATTAAGGCAGGTGAACAGTACAGCGCACAAAAAGACGAAGATATATAGCTTCTCGGCATTTTGACTTAGATCGTTTGAATTTGATGACAAGGACAGAGGAAAGAAACATGCACGCGTCACGCAAGCGCTGACTGGCAACTAAATTTTTACACAAAAGGAAGAAGAAAACGAACTGAAATTTACGCTATGCCAGGGCGTAGCACGCACCACACAACACCATCTAACTAATACGTCTTTGCTCCATAGTCCTATATAAACACAAGGTTTCTGGTTGTAGCAGAATGACTGATGGGTTTCTAATGCAGCGGTCCTCGAAACTATTATTACTAGGCGCTTCCGAAAAATTCGCGAGTTGTTTTGTTTCTGAATATTGTTGTGCCGTTAAAGGGGCTATGCAATAAATTTGACTTGGAAAGAGTTTTTAGTTTTTAATTTGTTACAACGTTTATCTTGCAAAAATGGGGCGGAAAAACCACCTCAATCTTTGGAAATACAGTAGTCTCGCGATAGTTCAAACTTGGCTATTTCGTACATCCGGTTATTTCAAACAAATTTTAAAATTTGGGTTGTCCCGCTATGTTTCTTAATGTATTCATGAGCGCTTAATTGGAACGTTGTTTTCGTTTAATTCATACTTTTTATTCCCGCGGCCACGTTGAGTGCTCTTATTTCCGAGCACGGTTGCATTGCAAAGAGACAACGCCCACAATGCGTATTTGCTGGGGTGTTGCTTCTTCACAGTACACCGGTGCTCGGTAAGAAGCGCACTCAAGGGGGCTCAAGCAGGACAGAGCCGTATATGTAGAGAGTTTGGTCAATGGGAGGCGCGGGCAGAGCCAGGGCGTGCGGCAGACTCGGAAAGAGGGCTTGGCATGCTCTCTTGACCAACCAGAAGCCGAAAAGAATCCCCTAGCGGTGGTAGCGAGAAACAGTTCTGATCGAAGGTCTATGTTCGTAAATGGTGATAATAAGCGCGTAAGAGTGATGTGTAGTAACTCTTTGTGGTTGAAAATAGAGTACATGTGTTGTTTTCATCATGATCATGCAGAAAGATGTAAGAAACGAATGCACCACTCAACTCCGTTTTGCTCGGACAGAGTGTGACCGCTTGGACGGCAGATTCCCGGCCCTCGGCGCTTGGCGTATACGGATTATGTCGATCGTTCCGCTAGTCGCACTCTTCTACCATCATTTTGGATGAGCGTGATTGAAACACGTGTACCATATTTTCAGTCATCGAGAGTTACTCCAATGCAGTTATCAGGTTTGTTTCTCGCGACCACCGCCAGGGTGTTATTCCCGGCTTCTGGTTGGTCACATTCTAATTTCTGAAGACGCCCTGGAACACGCCCAGCGCGCTTTCGGCCAATGGTGCCTCCTCATTTGTCTCCTATACTTCCCAACGAATGGCCAAACTCTCTACATATACGGCTCTGAAGCAGGGCACACATGAGCTAAGAAAACGGGCACCACGCAGAAATTCACATCGCAACTTGCGCGGACGCTGTGACCTGACAGCAAGGAATAGGTCCACGTTACGGCGTAAGCGCAAGTTCCTATGAAAACTGCAACTCGGCGCCCATTTTCATGGCTCATGTGTCCCCCGCTTCATAGTCCACATTAGACAACATGTTGGCCTGATGAAGAAACCGAAATTTCATTTTCAGTTGTCATGCTCGGACCAAACAGTCCACTATAAACAACATTTTTGAGGAATAAATAAACTTATGTCTTACATTTCGCAAATGTTTTATCTCTGGCATACCTGCTCATGATCATTAGGCCTATGTAGAGGAAACCATCAGCTAGCTGTTTTGTATGTGAAGCCATTCGTATGGCAAATTTTAATAGGAGCTTGTATAATATTTAAATGAATTTCTGATAAGTCAAACATATTTTGTGGCTTCCTGGATTTTAAATTAACTAGAGTCTACTGTATCGCAATTACGTAGCGTAATATCAAAGGAAATAACTGGACTATTTCGCGATTTGCAGCCGTGGGGTAGCGGCAATGGGAAATGGGGCGTGACGCAAACCTGGGTGGAATGTAATCAGTTAGCAAGATGTGACATTATGTGCTCAATCAAATGTTATATATTATATATATTCTTCTTTCAACACGTGTAAATGCGTCAATAACATTATATCATTGACAAAGCTGTACAGTATTCAGTTTTTGTGGCGCAATCTGCCCCTGAGGTGAAAAACAAAACTATTCCTCCCTTGGGCATTTCTATTCCTCTTGACTCTTCCTTTGACTATTCCTCCACTTGCTACTATGCTAGCCGGACTTCCTTCCGGAAAAGCAAGCTCTTCGCTTGCTTTTCTCCCCCTCTCCACACCGCTCAGACCAACCTTCAAGGTCACCATGTGAATCGCAGGCAGCGGAAGCGCGAGCTGGAGGCTCTGGAAAAGAACCCAAAGGGGATTCTCCGTGTCCTCAGTGCACCCTGAAATACGTCACTGAGTACGTGACTTGGAAGACGCTGTAAGAGTTGAGAGTTGTTTGGAGACGCCGAAAACGTCAATTGTATGACTTTTCTTTTTTCAAGAAGGAACGCGCGAAGGCAAATTTGTTTTCAAACTTTTTATTCCAGACATGACAGGGAACAACTGCTACAATTATTCGACCGCACTATTCGGTTAAGTAATTGTTGTAGTTGTTCCCTGTCATGTCTGGATTTAATAAAAAAAATTGCCTTCGCCCGTTAGTTCTTAAAAACAGAAAAGTATAAAAATTGACGTAATACGTTCAACGCGAGTTATCTAGAACTAAAAACGTCAAGGATTACTTCTCACTAGCGTTCAGCGTTAGGACATAAGTATTGTGAAGGTTTTTTTTAATCTTTCTCACCTGTAAAACGGCATGAGAAGGCGACCGAAGCGCGGGCTCCAATTGTATACATGTCTCGCACTTGATCATCGAACCATTCCAATAGACATTCCTTGTTGTTCTTGCCGAGAAAAACAAATTCGGTTGTACGAAATATGTGGTGCACGCGGTACACGCGCAGCAGTGCAAGTCATGTTTACCACTGGGACATGTGACATGCTCGTCCTTATCACTGGCTGAACGGGTTCAAGGAGGACTAAGAATGTACCTTCCCGAAAAATCCCGCAAGGCCTCTCGTCATTCCCATATTGCGTCGCGCGGGGAATTGTGAAACCCTTCCGATGTACGTTCGGTCCGGCTCGAGCGTTTTGTACCTCCTGGAAGGAGCTTAATGCCTCTAGCTTACCACTGCGAGATAAAAACAGACATAAAAAGACTAGCAGATCGAAAAGCCGAAACGTACCCTAATTTGTTCTCGTTTTTTTTTTCTTGTTTTTTTTTTGCGTTTTGAAATCGCAAAATGCTCAACCAGCATGAACCCATCCTTCTATTCAGTCGTTCTCCTTCACGCTCCATTCATCGAATTGCCGTAGTAGGTCGAAAAGACGATGAGAGGCGGTGCGTATTTTCGGAAAGGTCTATTGGTATGTTGAGAGCATCGAAGTGCCGTACCTCAGGAACGTTGAAGAGCTTTCGACACGGTGCCCGTATCCCCCCAGGCTATCAGCACCGTGCTGCTCTTCGAGGTGACTCCGCAAGACCACCGGATGCTCTTCTGCATGCTTAACATCTGCGTGCCCCTGGTGCTGGGTACGGTGGTGCTCGGCCTTATAGGCACGACCTCGATGCACTGGTCGGCCATGCAGCTGGTTGTGATATCGCCCACCCTACTGCTGCTGCTGACCTACCACCTAACGGACGAGTCTCCGCGCTGGCTGATCACTTCGTGGAAGTTCAAGGATGCCGAGCGGGTTATCCTCTGGGCGGCTAGAAAGAACGGACTCCCTGACCTGGACAAGGTACGCTCAGCGTACTTCAGGGTCAAGGAGAGCGCCGTCTCGCGTGACGGGTTCACCGCCAGGCCCACCATCTTCAACATCGTTAGCTCGCCCCTGTTGCGTTCTCAAACGCTCATCGTTTTCGGTGGTTGGTGGGCCATCTTCAACTGCTACTACAGCATTGCTCAATACAAATCATTCGGAGGCGGTGCCGTCTACTTCTACATAATGATCGGGATCGCCAACATGTTCACTCAGACCGTCAACTACTTTGTCCTGAAGGGCTACGGCCGCCGGAAGCCGATGTCGGCCTACATGCTGGGGCTGTCGGTGCTGACGACGTCACTGGCGGCACTGGCGGCTCTGGAGATGGAGCTGGCGTTCGCGAAAGTCGCGGTGCCGACCGCCTTCCTGGTGGAAGTGGCGTTCTCAACCATGTTTGTGTTCACCGTCGAACTCTATCCGACAGCGGTGCGCAGCGCTGGCGTGTGTGGCGCTTTCCTGTTTGGGCGCCTGGGTGGCGTCTCAGCGTCGCTTTTCAGCGCCCTGCGACTTCTGAATCCTCCGATGGACAGGCTGATAGCCATGCTCGTCAACGCGGTCGTGTTCTTCACATTAGGTTTGCTGGTCTACTCGTTGTCAGAGACGTTGGCGATGAGTGCAACCGACAAGGTCCAGGAGGCTGCGCAAGAGGACAAGTGGAGGTTGGACTCGCCGCTGAAGCGCAAGAAGAAGAGCAGACAGGTTCCCAGGAAGTGCATCGCTCGAAAACTTGACCGATAGGCACTCCAGCAAGTCCCCGCGGTGTATGAAACGCGGGGATGTGCTCAGATAACTAGTCGTCGGTCTTCCTTGAACCAATTCAATCAAAATGAATGGCGAACGGTATCGGACCCAACTGGTCACACTGACTCAGTGGCAAAGAGGGGTATGGTCTTTTCTGCCACTAAAAGTGCCTGACAATCGAAGCCCGACATACATTGTCCTTTTCATTGTCTGAACGGATTAAAGGAAGACCAACGACTGGCGCTCCGAGCTCAGTGGGAAGCATGATACTGTTAAAGGGGTATTCACAAGGGGGAGGATTTTCGGGGAGGGATGTGCGTGATGTCTGTGATCGGTGGAAACGGAGCGACTCGTTGCCCGACTCAAGCTTTTACACGAACGGCGTGGAGCCGAGAGGGGCGTCTGTGTTATCGGACACATTTAGCTGTCGTACGTTTGACGAACAGGGCTCGGTGCGCGATGACGAGAAAAGAAAAAACGGAGGAGTACACGAGACGGCGATACGCGATCATGGCAGTTGCGCTGTTTGATCCAAAATTTGCTAAAACAAAGGTGCTTCTTGAATGGGTGAATGCAAAACACGATGGATGTAGAATCAAAAACAAGTTGTGTGAGGAGCGGCTTGAGGACGGCATTCGTGAATATCTAATACCCCATTCACACGATGATAAAGGTACCTTTAGCTAAGAGACCTTTATTCTCTGCTTTGAATAAATTCACGATCCTTCGCGCTTGGCGTGTGCCCCCGACCCAAGACCGCAGGCGGATACGCCGATTTCAAAGGTACCTGGGTTAAAGGTACCTTTATGCTGCCCGTGTGACTGGGGTATTAGACCCCTTTGGGTGCCTCGGACGACATGCGTAACAGCGCCAGCCAATATGAATTATGCGATCACGATGCCACCGCTGGAATCTTCCTGACCGAAATCCCTAAAGTTGCGAGGCACGCGAACAAAATGCCGCCAGTTGCAAAGAGATCCCACGCAAAGCTGGGAGTGTTTGTGGAGCCCGAACAAATTCTTCCCCATCTCGCTGGGATGTCTAGTCACGCGGCTCCGCGCGAAATCGTGACATTGTTACCCAGTGCCTCCCGAGGCGCAAAATGAGGAATTTCTCCTCTGTATGAATGCCCCATAAGGGTCGTGTAGGCGCATTTGAAAACCGGCCATATTAGATCATAGATTGCTCATCTTTTAGGAACTATATAGTGCGAAACTTTATTTCCCTTTGCTGAACATAAAGCGTGTACGTTAATATAGACCACATTTTTGTCTTCATTTTTTAAATTAGAAGCCTTCTCATGAATCGGGCAGCCTAGGTTATATGCGCGAGCAGGTACAGCTTTCTGTTGCTCTTCCACAACGCGATCCTCCGTCAATCGTCTATACTTGTATACACGTGTCTGCAAAGTAATTTTATTTGTTTATTTTGTTGCGCAGACAGATAACGATACTTGCAATAAAACGCGGCAATGGCCTTGGAGCACTGTACGACTTCGTCGCAACCCAGGCCCGGTGCGCAACCCACTCGCGGTTCAAACAACCCAAACCTCCGGTGCTTTATTTCCAGGGACTTAGTTCTTTTTTTTTTTTTTTTGTTCGCTGTTTGAATAGATTGAGATTATACAGTGAGATACTGAGGAAGAGTAGGGGATGAGAAATCCCCTACTGGATGATTGGTGCGAGGCAAAGGCTAGCTGCTCACATTCGAACAGGGAGTAGAGGCAAAGGCAGCTATAGGAGGTATTCACTGGCCGCCATATTTGAGGTCACTGTTTAGAGCGCATGCTCAGAACGAGCTCGCATTAATAGGCTGCCAAGACCGGCAATCTTGGTGGTGCGGAATGCACGTGGCGAAAGAACTGTGGAAGCTCGCATTCAGCACGCGCTCCGCAGCCGAGCACACAGCTATGGCCGCCTGTGAATACTCCCTATAGCTTTAATTCTACCCACAATCATTCCAAAACAGTGGCGTGGAATGGAGTACCGGGCTCACCGCACCCGCTCGCACCGCGTGCGCTTCTGCGATCGCGTGCGTATCAGCGTGTGTGTGTGTGTCTGTGTTTCTGTTTTGTAAGATAGCTGGGAAGGTTCGGAAGAATTGTAGTAATTGCATGCGTCAGCCGAAGGCATTAGTTTTCCACGTTGAACGCGTACCTCTTTACCCTTTATGACGTGCACGTAATCTCTAATCACGTACTGTGGTTCAAAATGTAATTCAGACACAGCAAAGGTCTCATCGAAAGCCTTGGCCGCTCGATGCAAGTTCTTACTTATCCCACAGTTTTCGCAACTCCTCGTCTTCGGGTACACCGAAAAATACACTTTTTGCGGTCCTTCACGCGAGTGTAAACCCTGTTCTACGGCCAGGCGCAGAACAGTAGTTTGGCCGGCGATTGGGAATTCTTGCATTTTAGTAGAAGAACCAAACTGCAAGACAACAGTAACCACAGTGACCTCAAGGCAAAAGCGCGCAGACGAGCACACGCGAAGTGCCGTCTCTCGCTTAACGCCAACACCGAATCCAAACGCGAACACACGCGTCCGGGCGTAGCCGGGACGCCGGACTCTTCAGGACGGTGGATAGATGGGGACTGTTTCCTTTGAATTGGGAGGCGACATGAGGAGTCTACAGCAGCGCCCTCGTCGGCCTCCGAGACAACCGACATAGAACACCTCACCTCGAAGCATGAGCGAGAGAGGGAAGTGAGCTCACTCTAGGCCGCTGTAATTCCAATCATAGCTGGGCGCTTTGTCGTCGCCGCGGGCTTCCATCTCCTCCTCTAATCCTCTTCCTCAGTTTACCACTGCATGGAAGGATGTAGTTCTAGTGTTTCTAAGCAACTCAGACGTAAGATTTCCTCCCGGTATACTTCTTGTTCCCACTTTGGTGTCCAAATAAACCTGGGTACACCTCATGTGCTACTTGAGGTAGAGTAATAATGCTTTGGCATTTCGAGCTTACATACCGACCCTTTAAACTAGCGTCAAATTTATCCGCCATTGCTGACCTTCTCTTTTCTTACCGAGATGCCGAGCCACTGAAGTGGGCGTTGACGCGCCCACACAAAGGCTTATGCTGGGGAGGAGGACACAGTAGCGCCTTAAGTGGCAATAACCTGTCCTGCTGTGGCAATGATGAAGTAAAGCGAACGAAATAAGAGAAAAACTGAAGGTCGGTTATGGCGGCGCCCATGCACATGTGTCAAAATGAGTCTATAGTATGCGTGGAACTATCGGCTATTGTTAAGGAGTGGTGGTATTCTCAAAACGTGCATTTATAAAATAATTATTATTTCTCTCAATCTAGTTATCTCTTTATTCCGTTCCCTTAAATGGACACTGTATTCCTAAAGAAAAGCGAAAGACGTTTACAACACTCTTTAACGCCGAATTAGAGTGCAGCTTTTGAGGAGGAGGAGGGAAGGGTACTGAGGGGAGGGTATACCCTTCCTCCCTCCTCTTCATCTGCTCATCGTCCCCGCTACTCCTCCTCCCCTCCTCTTTCTTCTCCTCGCCCTCCTCCTCCCCTCCCCTCCTCCTCCCCGCGCGTGCATCACGGGAAATGTCTCACAGTGCAACCGGCGGTTACCCCGACGGCGACGCCGATGCCGCTTACGCCGTAAACGGGCGCCTAAGAACTGGGCTCTAAAAAATAAAAGTTTGTAAGTTCTTGAATAGGACACGTCAGTCGGAAAATAAACCATCCCAGAAAACAAAGCGCAACTTTTACCTCGCTATTTAATCATTTTGAGTTCAAAACCAAATGTAGGTGCCCGGGCTCGTTCCGTTTGTTTATTTGCGAATGGAAGATGGGGACGGGGATTACCTATTATGTTCACTAAAATCAAAAACAAAAAAACAAATGTAGAAATCAGTTATGGAAGACTTTGCCGGCGTTCATGGAGTCTGTGAAGCTCGGTGCTTAAGTTCACTAGTTTTGGAGAACTCATTACTGTTTGTTATCGGAATTCTGCCGCAGCTGAAAGTACTCCACATAAGCGATAGGACTGTCGTTTGCTACAATGAATTAAATAAATGAATAGGCAGCTGGGAATACGATCCGCAATGTAACTAAACAGGTAAATCGAGGTCATTCCGTGACCCTACTATACTCCGTTCACCCCTAACCTGAGGCTGCGCTGGAAGCTACGTGCCCGCCGGACCAATCAGCCGCCTTTCTCCTATCACGTGACCCCGGCTCTCTGGGCTTGAGTATGGGCGGAAGCGTGAAGACGGGGCGAGAAAGGAGCGCATGACTGGTCCAACAACACTCTAAAAAAAGCCCGTGCGTCTACCTTCCCGCACAACACTCGGAGAGCCAATCAGCGCAACTTACGGAGGCAGCTCAGCGAATGACGATGCCGAAACACATGTTTAGACCAAGAAACCCAGTCCGAGTTGTGACATTAAGGGGGATTCAACCGCGATTTATTTGTACCCTTTTCCTCATAGATGGCGCAGAATTTTTCCGGAACAAACGAGTTGCATGCTCGCAGCTGCGCATGCAGGTCGGGCGCTCGAGGTAACCTCGGGCCACGGGCTGTTCGCCGCCGATCTCGAGCTAGATCTTCTTCGCACTGCGTCCGCCGCTGCCGGAAGCGGCCGACGGGCGGCGCGAGATGCGAGGCAGTATAGACGTAGATTATAGTGGCTTACATAACGTAGAATAAGCTCTGATTTCCGAATGAACCCGAAGTTCCAACCACCTTCGAAATTATTGAAAGTTCAGGGTATGGCGGTGCGGCCGTTTGGACCAGCACATTTGGCACGCCTCATGAAATTCGAATTCCAAACGTATACATATCTGAAACTGGGCACGCGAATGTTAGTTTGCAAATTTGTCTATTTCTTAGGGCTAAAATTAAAGCTTGATAAATAAATAAAAAAAATAAAGTGGCAGTTTTGCATTTTTTTATGTCCTAAATTAGTCTGCTCATCATCTGAATACTAGTTTGCGAACTCACCCCCAGGGCCCGTTTGCTCGAAGCTGGTTAACTCTAACCGCGGTCAAAAGTTAACCGCGTTTCCCTACCTAGGTACCTCCGAGTACCTAGCCGCGTTCGACAAAAACTCGACGCACAATTTCTCCGTGTTTTATTACTATGCGGTAGCTTCCGCCACCTGCCGGTCGAAGCAAACAAATAGCCCTTTAAAAAATTTTTCGCTAGTTTTGTCTTTATTAAGAAAAATAAAACCGACATCTTATCGCAGTGTTTTTTATGAATAAAATATATAAATATACTTTAAAAAATCATAAATATTTTGATGCATCTATTGTTTCGCCAAACACAGCATAAGTTTACAGCGTTGATTTCGGATCTGGCAACGGTCTTTATAGATTTGTTGTTTTGTTCTGGTATGTCTGGAATCTTGCAACGCACGTTTCCCGCGCTTTAGTTATCAGCTGATTTTCACTGTTTGTCTTCTCTGCCGTTTGCCCAACCGACTCGCCCGCCGACTGACTGACAACTGATTTGCGGACGGATTGGCGAAGATAAGGGACGCAATGTCGACTGTGACGCGACGCCGACATCGAAGAGAGCGCGTGTTCGCCAGTACGCTGTTGTGATGATGGGACGGCAGCGTGTGTTCCGTGACCGCTGGAACCCTTTGGAGCTGTTCGACGAGGACGAACTGCAGGAGCGCTTTCGATTCGGTCGCGCGGGCATTGTGTTCCGCGCCGACACACTGCCCCCGGACTTGGAGCGGCCGACGCCTCGCAGCCGCGCCCTCTCTGCAGAGCAGCAGGTCATTGTCGCCCTGTAGTTCTACGCCACGGAGAACTTCCCCATCACCGCAGGGGACTACATCCCCGTGCACGTCTCCACTGCTTCGCGGACTGTGAGGCGGTTGAGTCTGGCCTTGTCAAGTCGTGCCCGAGACTTCATAGGGTAAGTGGTTTGGAGCATCTCCTGGCGCGTCCCCATACTAGGCGCATGTGCATGCCAGTTTTCCGAGAAGGAAGCTTGGGCCTAGATCGCTCGATGAGCAATCACCGTTATTTCAGAAACCCTTTGTATCGAAATTTTGGTGCGTGAATACCTGAGTTCGTTGAAGGTGGTCTTCTCAGCACACCTATTCTGCAATATATTTACGGCGCACCACCTGTGCAATGACCCTTCAGTTTTTGTTTCTTAAGCTGTAGACTTGCTAGCATGCATATCTGCCAGCGTATCGATCCCCCCGTATACTGGTACCTCCCTAAAGGAACATTAATAGTGTTGCTTCAGCACTCGATATTTGTTTTCTGGTTATGAGCGTGACATGCAGACCAGTGAACTGAGCAGTAAAATTACACGAACCAACTGGAGTGTACAAAATGACTCCCTTAGTATCTATTATTGGTGCAGGTGCAAATGCAACTAAACTACAAATAAAGTAGGAGTGCAGATATTTATAAACAGCCTGGTTTCTACACTCCCAACTATGCACTTGGTGCTACTGAGCTAGTCTTGCGGCTACTGAGTACTGTCATTGTGGGGACAAGGTTTTTATTGCTCGCTATTGATGAAGATGAATGATAGGTGTATTATTTCTAAGCATGTGATCACAACAATAATACCATCGCTGTTACTGTTGTAGTTCTACAGACTGACTCAAATTCATCTACAATGCAGGTGGCCAGGTGAAGCTGCGGGTCATGCCTTGCAACAGGCCTTCTTTGAGGTCGGTGGGTTTCCTTCGGTCACGGGTGCTGTTGATGCCTGGAAGCACCCACGACTCTAGGATATTCACCGAGGGCTCAGTGTCAGGCAAACTGGCCGATGGCGTTTACGATGGTCTACTGCTTGGAGATAGTGGCTACACCTGGCAAGCCATGGCTGATGACGCCCTTCTTCTCTCCGTCATCAGCAGCGGAGGTCGCCTACAATGCGTCGCATAGCACAACGAGAAGCATCGTGGAACGGTAAAGCCAGGCTATGCGTCCTGGTTCGATGCTTCAGGGTTTCGGCAGCTTGAGGCACCTAAACTTTTTTATATGGTTGTGCCTGCGCTTTACATTTGTTACCATTTTTATGTTCTTGCATAGAAGGCTACGGCTGCTCAGAAGCTAGGAAAGGAAGGCGTATCTCTACTCCACCTTATTTATACTACTGGCTATAACCTACTGCCATAGCCTGTAATGTTTATTCTAAGGTTAGCCAGCTTTGTGGGAATGAAGTCAATTCACAAAATTCAACCATTTGTCAGCTAACTCTATATGTCACATTAATTATTATATTTCATTCACTCTTTTCTGTTTGAACTCCAGAATAGAAGTTAGAACTTCTCTGAAACATATCCTTCCTGTTGGTGCTGTATGACTGGGTTTATTAACCTACAAGGTTTTACTAGAAGTTCATACTTTTCAAACAATAACAGTTGTTAGAAATGCGTAAATGTAAAGCAATTCTTAGAAAAAAAGAAAAGCAATGCTTGCGATGTGAAAAAAAAAATATTACACATTGGCTTAGGCAGGTCTTGTTTTTGGACAGTTTGAGTACAGGCATATTCAAACATATCCTCTTAAATACTGCTTATCTCAAACTGCATTTTCTTTGCAGGTTTTTGCGAAGAACATTTTCATTATATCAGTGATGGGATTGCTGCGCCATTTGCCCCAAAGTGATTACCCTGCTACGTTCTGCTACATTTAACCAAAATGTAAGGAATTTGCTCCAACATAGTGCCAAAACTTAATGTCACTTTAATAATACTGAAAATATAATAGCTCGGGCCTCGCTGCCCGGCCGGACCGTTATGATATGCTTACGCAAGTTTTCAGGTTTTCAAAACTTTTGATTATCGTCTCAAATACCATACTATTCGATCACAGTTTGTATGAATGACAGGCAGTATCTGGATGTTTCGTAATAATTTTCATGTTAGTCTGTTTATTCTGGAGGGTTAGCTAGTGTCGTTGAGTGCGCTTTTCTCCGTGCTCTGGTGTACTGCACAGAAGCAAACATCACGGAGTAGGCATCGCGATTTTGCATGTCTTGCTTCGCCGCAGCGCACCTCCGTGTTAAGCGGAAAGCACTCCTCAAAGGCGAGACGCAACACAATTCCTGAATACAACTTCGGCTCGTAAATATGATAGATTGTGAGATCCTAGCGGTACCTTTTTCGAATTCAAGATTTAGTGAGGGTACTTCGGTATTGCAAGAACATTTATATGTGCTCTTTTGTATGTTTATTTATTCATGCCAACTCGTTTGTTTAGCTGTCAATTTTCTATAGGTGTGAGTAGATTAAAACTAAATTGACAGGAGCAGTCGATGGAATCTCGGGAAGAACCTGAATGAGTTCGGCGGGATTGTTTTTAAGTTTTGTTCACGTGCTATTTTTGCTATGAAGTTCTACAGATAAAATGTAATTTATGTTGATAATCAAATGACAAGTGCTTTGCTTTTTATCTGAATTATAAATTGCAGTTTTATTACAACCTCTAGAACTTGAAGGAAACATCAGTTTATGTGATATATGTTATTGTACTATTTCAGTGGCATTCAGTACTTAAAATAACCATTCAAAGCGGTTTGTGTTGTCCTTCATCACTCACATTATTGTCACCTTGTCATGGTGCTTCTCCATGCAACTAAACGCTATAGTTTTGTGTTTGAGGGACTCCTGCTGTGCAGTTGATGCTAACAAAGGTTTGAATGTACGTGAGAAGGCAATGAAGACATTGACTTTTTGTTGGACAGGCCGAAAAATTAACCTTGACATAATGTTTGCATTGGTATGAATAAAAATTAATGTGTGCTTATGCTACAGAAGTTCTTTTTGTTGCTCCAAAATTGACTTTTGACTGCTCCAAGAGCTGCGCAAAAATGACTCGGACCAATCACATCACTGGTATCTTTAACAAAATCTGCATATCATTACTATGTTAAAATATTCCAGCAAAAATATAAAATATTAGGCATAATACTGTAACGAAGAAAATAGGACTTCTCTTCTCTCCGTTAATGAAAGATTACTGATGCTATCAAACAACTGTTTATTTATCGGATAGGATATAAAATATTTTAACACAGATATGGCCAATTCGTTAATAAATGTTGGGGGAATAATCCTAACCTCTGGAAACTTCCCCTGCCGTCCTCCTTGACCACACACACCCTCAGCGGGGGCCCCGACCACAGCCAAACTCGACAAACAAGGTTCCACAAAGGCGGGCGAGCCAAACTCCTCCACAGCCGTAAGGGGTCCCAAGTTTGCGAGCTAGCGGGCGGACGGCTCCACAGCCGAAGGGGGGTCGGACGTGCAGGTTGGTTTCCAGAGGCAGGGAGATGTCCAAGGCTTGGTATCCGGGAGCCCAGTGCCTTACGGCCCCTCGGTGGCCGCTTATATTGGGTTCAGCAGCATTCTGGGGTCCTCCAGTCCACCAATCAGACCGATTTGTAAGGACCAATCAAGAGGGGTTTCCTTAGCACCAATCAAAAGGCGCGGAGCCCAAAGTAAACATCAGCATGACAGAAACAAGCGCATAGACAAGAAAAAACACACTTCGAACAAAGTTCAAAAGATTAGTTAAAACAAAACAAAGCACGTACGAAGGCACTATAACAAGACCAGGCGCATACATAAAAAGTCAGTAACCAAAAGGAAGTACGCAAATGCATAAAAAATAAAACAAATCTATATGGCACCAAACACAAACCCCACTTAACACGTGGTAACCATTCCAAAATTCCTCGAACCTGGCTCTTTTTGGTTAACAGCCACCGACGACCAGAGCTTCAAGAAGAACGGTCCGTGGACCCGGGGGCCGTAAACATGTCAAAGGAAGACACGGACCGCGTCACTTGACACCCGGAGCGGGGTTCTTCGTGAAGTTACTTTGAGGGAAAGCCCTCATCCGCCTCGCGGTCAGGGGGGACCCCCGGAGGGGCCCCAAAACAAAGCAAAACTAAAAAAACAAAGCCGCGAAGGCATAACTTCGCGACAATACCATGTTTTCAATGGGCTGGAGCGATGATAGACATCACATGCCGACCTCATTAGATGTTCTTGTTAAACCACTTCAAAAGGATAACAGATATTGCTCTATTTATACACTGTGCAGGACGATAGGCCAGCTCAAGCTGTAGGTTCCACTGCCTCCATGCTGAGTTGAGGATGCAGCCAGAGAGATGCTGCGACATCACTGTCGCCTGCTGTGTCCTGCACAACCTGGCCAAGACATACCCCTGCAGCATGCCAAGGACTCTCCTCCCCGAAGAGGTTCCCGTCGAGCCCGCGGCAGCGGGCCGTGACGAAAGCAATGAGGCTCGGTACGCCATCATCAGCCAGTTCATCGGTTGAGCGTAAGTATACCAATGTATTGCACATGCTGCTTCGCATGGTCTTGAGTACCAGTGCATTGTGCTGGCAAGGTACCCCCAATGATATAAAGTCGTCAAACATTACCTTTTACAACTTATCCTCTGTGATACAATGTTGATATATGAAATTGTTAATACGCTGTACATGCTTTAATTATATTTCATCTCACCCGACGAAGGACTAGGGCCTGTAGCAAATATACCTCATGTTATCAAACGGGCTCGTGATTGGACCTCGCGGCCCGTAGCATTGGGCTTTAGTCCATTGTAGGACGAGACAGAGTATAGCAGATCTGAATCCAGAAATCTATTGACAGTCGCAAGTAAAAGAATTTTATTTCTCAGCAGCGTGTTGGCTTTGTCATATGTAAACAAATACATTCAACATTAAAATTAAAAACCAGCGTAATATCTCAATGTTTACTCTCTCCTAATTGTTTTTTTTAACAATTTTTTTTTTTGGATTTGCAATTCTGCCGCTGTGTCTCCAGTACAATTAAGTTTTTTGGTCCTCTAGTAATTTGTTGATGATGGTAGAACCTACCTCTGCAGCAGTTGCTGCTGCAATTGTTGCCGTGGCAGCTTGCATAACCCTTTCTGTTGCACTCTCTTTCTCCAGCAGGAGATTCGCATCCTTCCAGCTGCTGCTGCCTCTGTCTCCTGCATGAATCCGTTGTGACGCCTCCCAACATCCAACGTCAGCTGTACGGCACATTCGTTGGAGCCCGCTGCACCGCCTCTTGTGGCCGACCTCTCGTGCTAGCACTTTCCACTCCCAGAGGGACCACCAGGCTGTGGATCTACTTCCCCCTGGAGCTGCGACAAAGGCATGTGTAAAAGTTGCGTCAGGTT
>JABSTQ010001456.1:0-29980 GCA_013358835.2 Ixodes persulcatus | reverse complement strand
GCTGCTTCGATTGTATGTCTAAGGTATTCTCTTGCCCCTTCCCCCTCTACCTTTGTCCCTTCCTGTATGGCTAGTGTCTGCTGGTACCCCTCAGTCTTTTTTCCCTATGCACTGATGTGTTCTCAGAACATTTTTGCCGCATTCCTATCCTTCTGGTTAATCTGTATCATCCATGGACCCCTGCCCTCCCAATTTTGGCCTGTATTAATGCCGATGCCTCCCACTTTCTTTCCTGAAATTCCTCCCATCTCGTAAAAGCTTGGACTGCTGGGCAAGCTGGTACTGGACATTTATACTAAAAATAGCGCAAAACAACGGGATAAAAAGACGAAGAAGAACACAGGACAAGCGCTAACTGGCAACTAAAATTTATTGAATGCTTCCAACTTTGCTAACGCCGTGCACGCGCTTAGTCTCGTCTCAACAAAAACACGACGTACCGCCAAAACAGCAGATATAGCCCGCCCACCGCCTGTTCAAGAAGCCAGCAAAACTGCTACATCACCCCACCGCACAATCCGAACAAGGAATGGAAAAAGCGCTGCGTTAATATTTTCAAGTTAGATAGTGCTAATGGAACTATACTCTTTCGGCTGCATATACACCGATGCGACGCTTATGCAAACGTCTTTGTCACAAGCATGTATTTTTGCCGCCTCCAGCAACTCTCGTTCCAACCTTCATTTGTTGCGTCCCTCCACCTGCGCACCGTACAGCGTGGGGAAACAACCACAAGTTTTACAATGCCTCTGCAAGTGGGAACCGTAATTGTTGCCAAGAGAAGCCGCATGCTCTCGAAATCTATCATTTAAGCAACGTCCCGTCTGGCCTGTGTAAACACAACCACACCGTTAAAGGAATCTTTTAAACCACCTCAGTGGCACAAGGCACAAACTTTGTGACGTGTTTCTTGCTGTAAACGGGTTTCTTCACTTTCGGCCCGCTTACCATAGCGCACAATTTTGACAATCGGCACGGGGCAGTGAAAAGAACGTCCACGTCAAACTTAGACGCTATCCTTTTCAGATTGTGTGACACCTAATGAATGTAAGGTAGCATTTCAAAAGTCTTTGGTTTCCTGTTGGGTACAACGGATGAGCTTTTCAACTTTTCTAGAAGCGATTCCCCAACTCCCTGTATTAGAACCGAGGGGAAACCGGAGTGTTCCAAGCGAAGTGTCTGGAGGTCAAAACTGTCACTAATTACATGAGGACAAGACTTCAGCAGTGCCGACCGGAGGCACAGCGAGGCGATGCCCCTCTTTATCAATTTAGAGTGGGCTGAGTCAAAAGCCAAAAGGGCCTTTTTTGTGATGGCCTGTACATACAGCACACATGGTCAAGGGAGTTATAAGGCAACCGGACACCTAAACTGTAAACATCCTTCCAACGGAAGTTCGTAGGTAAAATGGAAATGCTTACAAGATCTGCTAAAAAACCCCAGAGTAGTCTCGACTAATGAGACCAGGCTTTGCTCTGCAGGAACACTAACAAAAAATAATAAAATCGTCAACGTACCTACCGCCGATGCCGATGCCTCCCACTTTCTTTCCTGAAATTCCTCCCATCTCGTAAAAGCTTGGACTGCTGGGCAAGTTGGTACTGGACATTCATATTAAAAATAGCGCAAAAAAGACGGGATAAAAAGACGAAGAAGCACACAGGACAAGCGCTAACTGGCAACTAAAATTTACTGAATGCTTCCAACTTTGCTATCGCCGTGCACGCGCTTAGTCTCGTCTCAACAAAAACACGGCGTACCGCCAAATCAGCAGATAGAGCCCGCCCACCGCCTGTTCAAAAAGCCAGAAAACAGCTACATCACCCCACCGCACAATCTGAACGAGGAAAGGAAAAAGCGCTGCGTTAATATTTACAAGTTAGATAGTGCTAATAGAACTGTACTCTTTCGGCTGCATATACACCGATGCGACGCTTATGCAAACGTCTTTGTCACAAGCATGTAATTTTGCCGCCTCCAGCAACTCTCGTTCCGACCTTCATTTGTTGCGTCCCTCTACCTGCGCACCGTCCAGCGTGGGGAAACAACCACAAGTTTTACAATGCCTCGGAGAGTGGGAACCGTAAAGGACCTTTTCCGAGAAGCGTTCTGCGCACGCGCGAGCACTCGATGCCAAGCGGCGGAAGTCGGCACTAGAAATCGAGGAAATTCGGAAGGAGGCTGTGGATCAGCGAGTAGAACACGTAATTGCAACATATATATAATTGTGTTACACAAAAAAAGAAAGTGGACGGAAAGAAAAACATGACGTTTGGGTGGGCGCCACAGATCCCCCTCTTTAGAGTCGCCTTGGGCACGCGCCGCTGCTCGGAGAGCGAAGAAACTGGTAGCGTAGCTCCCATTATCGATTGGTAGCGCAGGTAGGTCACTTGCTCGATTTTTAGTTCGTGCAGCCACCGCCTGGTGCCGTCGGTATGTGAAAAAGGTCCATTGTTGCCAAGAAAAGCCGCATGCTCTCGAGGTCTATCATTTAAGCAACGTCCCGTCTGGCCTATGTAAACACGACCACAGGAATCTTGTAAACCACCTCAGTGGCACAAGGCACAAACTTTGTGACGTATTTTTTGCTGCAAACGGGTTTCTTCACTTTCGGCCCGCTCACCATAGCGCACAATATTGACAATCGGCACGGGGCAGTGAAAAGAACGTCCACGTCGAACTTAGACGCTATCCTTTTCAGATTGTGTGACACCTTATGAATGTAAGGTAGCACCACAAAATTCTTTGGTTTCCTGTTGGATACAATGGATGAGCTTTTCAACTTTTCTAGAAGCGATTCCCCAACTCCCTGTACGAGGGGCGTTCATAAAGTTCGTATTATTGTAACGAAGGAATAGAGATTCAGCAATCAAACTCGAGTAGGAGTTGAGACTTTCTCTACATGTTCGCCACCAAAAGTTACACACCTTTTCCAGCAATGCACCACATGTCGGAGGCCATTGTTATAGAACTCCTCGTTTTTGAGTGTTCAGGAATCGCTCCACTTCAGCAATAAACACTTGGTCACCGTCCTTGAAATGCTTTCCTCTTATTTGGCCACACTGGAAGCGTCCGCGCCATTTATCCAAAGTGTCATAAACTGGAGCGTTGTCCCCGAACAACGCTCCCAGATTGGAATGAATATCCTTGGCATTGCTTCCCTTCAAATGAAAAAAAAAAACGGATCACTGCATGTGTTTGGCACCGACGGGCGGTGCCATTTTTGTTTCGACTCTCGGCGTTCCGAGCTACTATAACATGCGATGTTTATACTGTGCGGAAACTAGAGGGACGCGCGGTCATTTTGATGCCTGTTTTGTTCCGTTTTTTTTTTCAATTTTTTGTGCCAATAATACAAACTATATGAACGCCCCTCGTATTAGAACAGAGGGGAAACCGGAGTGTTCCATGCGAAGTGTCTGGAGGTCAAAACTGTCACTAATTACATGCGGACAGGACTTCAGCAGTGCCGACCGGAGGCACAGCGAGGCGATGCCCCTCTTTATCAATTTAGAGTGGGCTGAGTCAAAAGCCGAAAGGACATTTTTTCGGCGTGGCCTGTACATCCAGCACACATGGTCAAGGGAGTTAAAAGACAACCGGACATCTAAACTGTAAACATCCTTCCAACGGAAGTTCGTAGGTAAAACGGAAATGCTTACAAGATCTGGTAAAAAACCCCAGAGTAGTCTCGACTAAAGAGACCAGGCTTTACTCTACAGGAACACTAACAAACAATAATAAAATCGTCAACGTACCTACAAACCTTCACAACGGGTGTGTCTTCGTCTTTTTGTCCCGTCTTTTTTGCGCTATTTTTAATATGAATGTCTAGTACAAACTTGCCCAGCAGTCCAAGCTTTTACAATATATTTCTTCTTCATTGGGCTCTTTTCTGTGTAAGCTTCCACTATGTGAGCAGTGCGCGCAGTGCACGAGTCTCATCGCCCTCTCGACGTGCAAGGCCAGGTACCTTGATTACTGTCTTCGGAAAGGACAGTGCCTGTAGAGACCGGGACCAGACAGTGTCAGCGGGGCCGGATGGGCAAAGACCCGCGGCAGTCTTTATTCACGACATATAAACAAACCCAACAGTGAGGCGGCGCCCTCTATGACAGTATGTTAGAATCATGTTAGTCGTGTTAAGAGCGACACCTGCTGGTAGCAAACAACACTACATCCCCCCTTCCAGAAGGATGCACTTCTCTCAACTGAACCAACAACAATCACAAGTCCAGTCTCACAGGCGGAATAACCCGTCGCCCTGATCTTGTGTAGCGATGCTCCTGCTGCCTGAAGCTCCCTGATGTCGAACTTCCGTTCACCCGTGGGCTTGCACTCGTTGCTGCCGATCGTCGCTGTTGCGGTTCCGTCGGTGTCTCTGAAGGCGGAGCTGGAAGACCAGCAACAGCCTCCTCGGGAACTGGAGGACCAGCAACAGGCTCCCCAGGAACTGCAGAACCAGCAACAGGCTCCCCAGGAACTGGAGCCTCAGGAGCGTGAGTACCGTAAGGCACCAGATGTCGCCGGTTTCGCTGTAGCATTCCCCGTTGAGTTTCCACGACATAGGAACGTGGACGCTGCGCACCGCTGAGCACCCGAGCAGAGCACTGAGCATCGGTCACCCAGACTTCCTCTCCTGGCGAGAGGTCTCGAAGCACCTGCACCCCATGGCGACGGTTGAAGTCCACTGCCTGCTGCCGCCTCGCCGCACCGTCCCTCTCTTGGAAGGCGCCCAGGGCCGGCACCTCAGGACGCAGCTTCTCCTTGGCCCTCGGCATCCGAGAACGCAGACGCCGCCCCATCAGCAGTTGCGCCGGGCTGAAGCCTGTAACGCCTGGGGTATCCCGGTATGAAAACAGTGCCAAAAAGACGTCATCACTCTTGCGAAAAAGGTCCTTAATGGTTCGTACAGCGCGCTCCACCTCCCCGTTCGATTGGGGGTAGCCGGGGCTACTAGTGATATGCTGAAAACCATAGTCTCTTGCGAAATTTGCGAAGTCATGTGAAGAAAACTGTGGCCCGTTGTCGCTTCTTAGTACTTCCGGTATACCGAAGCGAGCCATGGAACTCTTGATCGCTGCAATCACAGCCTGGCTTGATGTACTTTTTAGTGTTACAACTTCTGGGTGACGAGAGTGGTAGTCCACCAGAAGAAGGAAATCCTGCCCGTCCAGATGAAACAGATCAGCTCCCACCTGTTTCCATGGTAGATCCACCGGAGGCGTTGGCAGCAGGGGCTCCGCTCGTTGCGTTGTGACTGGAGAACCTTCCTGGATGGAATGAACGACATTCTGCACGTAAAGCTCCACAGAGCTCGCTTCTACGGCTGAAGTCAATGGGGCCCTGGACAGAGTGTCGGCTGTAGCCAACAGCTTTCCGGGAACATAGAAGATCCTGTACTGGTACCTCATAAGCTTGATCCTCAGCCGTTGGATCCTTGGGGGCAAAACGTCCACGTCCATTTCTCCCAGTAGGGCTGTCAAAGGCTGGTGGTCTGTCTTCACGGTGAATTGCAGACCTCTGACGTACTCGTCGAAGCGTTGTACGGCCCAAACGACTGCCAGGGCCTCTTTTTCGGTTTGACTATACCTCTGCTCGGTTGGCGTAAGTGCACGGGATGCGAAAGCCACGGCTCGGCGTTCACCTGTCGGCTGGTTCTGCAGCAAAACTGCCCCAAGTCCAAACGAGCTGGAATCTGCAGATATGATGGTTGGGTGCTGTGGGTGGTAGTTGGCCATGCAGACGTCTGAAGAAATCATGTCTTTCAGTCTCTGGAATGCCGCTTGCTGACTTGGACCCCTGAGCCAAACACTCCGCTTGTTCAGTAGCTCGCGGATTGGCGCTGTAACGTCGGAGAGATGTGGCAGAAACCTCCCCACATGGTTGACCATGCCCAAGATCCTGCGCACCCCGCCCACGTCGACCGGCGGTTCCATACGCTGCACGGCTGCCACCTTCTGCGGATCTGGTGCAATTCCGTTTCCGCTCACGATCACGCCAAGAAAACCGACGCTTGTGACGCCAAACTTGCATTTGGCCTTGTTCAAAGTCAGTCCTGCCCTCGCCAGACGATCCAAGACTTCCGCCAGTCGGCGATCGTGTTCCGCGCTATCCCGGCCGAAGACGAGGACATCGTCTATCATGTTGACGACGCCATCTTGACCCTCGAGTATGTAACTCATTTGGCGCTGGAAAAACTCTGGCGCCGACGTAATCCCGAAGGGTAACCGGCGGAAACAGTAGCGCCCGAACGGGGCTATAAACGTCGTGAGTTCCTGGCAGTCTTCGGCCAACTTCACTTGATGGAAACTGGATGTAGCGTCCAGCTTCGAAAAAACTCGAGCTTCACCAAGAAGTCCCAAAACCTGGTCCACCGTCGGAAGGATATAGCGCTCTCGAAGCACCACCTTGTTCAACCTCGTGAGGTCGACGCAGATGCGGTAGGCGCCGGACGGCTTGGGCACGACGACCATTCCCGCGCACCACGGCGTAGGATTTGACACCCGCCGGATGACGCCCTGGGCTTCCATTTTGTCCAGCTCAGTCTTCACCACGTCGCGCAAGGGGATAGGAACTCTTCTGGGAACATGAAGCGAGAAAGGAATCGCATCGGGCTGAAGGCGGATGATGTACTCTTCCTTGAGCTCACCCAACCCTTGGAACAACCGCGTCGGCGAAGTATCGTTCCTTCCTTGCTGGACGGCAGCCACCGGCTCGACGAACTTGACCACGCCGACCGCCTGGATACCTGGAAATCCCAGGAGCGGAACGACCTGGCACCGGACCACGTAGAGCTTCTGCTTGGTCGTCTTGTTCTTCCATTCGAGCGTGGCGACGAACGCCCCGAGAACATCCAAAGGCTGGCCCGCTGGACCGGTCAGCTGTCCATCCGGCGGCTCGAGCCGCGCCGGAATCCCAGAAAATGTGCTGGGGATGACCGTGACTTCGGCCCCGCTGTCGACCTTGAAACTCAGTGGCATCCCGTCGACTTTCACCTCGACGAACTTCACCCGAGTGCTGTCGTCCGAACTGACGGCACCCAGCTCAACCGACGCGAGCCTCTTGCTGTGCCTCTCAAGCTTTGTTCCGGAGTGACATACCGCTGCGAAGTGGCCCTTCTTGTGGCATTTGCTGCAGAGTGCACGGCTTGCAGGGCACTCGAAACGCGGATGAAAGTTACGTCCGCAAAACCCACACGGCAAAGAACCCGCATTGCCCACGGCAACGTTGCGCGCTGTTTTTGGTGGGCGGTTAACCGTGACTCTCGCCGCGTCGATGCTTATCGCCTTCGCTTCGGCAGATACCGCCGAGGCTCCGGTAGAATCGCGAATCCTCCGCTCCCTCTCGGCATCTTCAGCCTGACGGTCTTGAATCAGGGCCTCTTCGAGTGTCAGTCTTGGATTGCGACAAAGCCTGTCTGACAACTTGACATCTCGAAGGCCGACCACGAAGCGGTCCCGTATCAAACGCTCCTCCACTTCGCGCGAAGGATAGTTGCATTTTTTTACGAAGTTTCCCAGAACCGTGAAAAAAGAGTCGGCCGACTCACCGGCTTGTTGAACGCGCCGATGAAAGCGTGCACTCTCGTACAGTTCGTTGGCGGGATGGATGAAATAGCCGTCGAACTTCTCGGCGATGTGGTTGAATTCGTTGAAGTCCGCCTCTTCCACTTGCAGCGAGCTCAGGATGTCGCGTGCCTTGGGTCCCATGCAGTACAGCAGTGTCCGCACACGAACTTCGTCACTGGCAGCGTAGAGGCCTGATGCGTAGCAGTAGTCTTCAAATCGCTGCCGCCACTGTCGCCATGCTCCGGGGTTACCGAAGTCAAACTGCGGCGGCGGGCGTAGGCTTGGCACGCCCACTGTTACGGGTCCCGCCCCGGACCCTGCCGGCTTGTCTGTAGCCATGGTCTCCGAACTTCGCCGCGGCCGCTGCCGTAGGAGGCAGCCTAGCGAACCACTTCTGACACCATGTAGAGACCGGGACCAGACAGTGTCAGCTGGGCCGGATGGGCAAAGACCCGCGGCAGTCTTTATTCACGACATATGTACAAACGTAACAGTGAGGCGGCGCCCTCTATGATAGTATGTTAGAATCATGTTAGTCGTGTTAAGAGCGACACCTGCTGGTAACAAACAACACTACAGTGCCCACCGGACATTGCGTCCTTGTTTGGTGCCTTAGGTCCCTCCATCGGGCATTGGAAGAAAATTTGTAAGATGCTCAAGTCCGAGTGTTGGCGGCAAGTTCGATTCCTTCACGACTGGCTGAGAGTCAGTTGCTTCAGGTGGTGCGGGGACGGCCAAGCTGAAGCGACCCGATTGGCAGAATACCGTAGGATGCCGGTAGCGACGATGGAGTTTCTTTGGTGCAGAACTTGGTGGAACCTGCCAAAACCGGGGGGAAGAAGACGACAGTTTCTGTTGCCCCGGTGGTCTTTTCGGGTGGTGCTTTGGTCCCACCTGGCGTGGAGCGATTGCTGTAAAGAGGACCAAAGTTTAGTCTTGAAACGTCTGCGGACAAACTTGAACTCTTGCAGCTGTCCACAGGATTGCAGACAAGGCTCCCACAGAGGAAAAGGAGCGGTGTGTTTCGGAAGGAGTGGAATCGTTGCAGAGGAGCTATGAAGGTAGCAAAGACAATCGGTCGGTTCTCCGGAGGGTTGTCCGTCACGTCCACGACTCGGACCAGTCGCTCCTCTTGGCTGACAAAGAAGGAAGATTCACGTTACTCAAAAAACAAATTATTTCGTGAGAAAGCTATGCTGACCATCAACAAGAACTTTAAACTAGCAGACACACGACCGGCTCGGGCAAAGACTAGGGCGGTTAAGATGCTGGAGGAGTTGAACCTCGAGGCTTTGGCGAAGCGTGCAAGAAATTGCAAACTGGATGTTCTTTGCGGCAAAGACGCACAAAGTTGAGTGCCCCTTCAGAGCCATCGTCACCGAGAGAGACAGCTGGCAGACCCAGGTGAGCAGGTTTCTGCAGCTGCACCTGAGTAGCCTCATTCCAGAAGACCCATACAAGGTGAGCAGTTCGGACCACCTCCTCGACGTACTACGGGAGGGCCTACCCGGAGTCAATAACGCTTTCTCCTTGGACGTTGAGGAATTGTTTTATTCGGTTCCACACGACGAATTTCTAGTTGCTGTTCGGTAACTGATTGAGACATCGGGCGTTCTTGCATTTCGAAATGCGTACGGGGTTACGGCTGATGCCTTCCTGGAAGTGTTGGACTGCTGCCTAAAGTCAACACTTGTTTGCTTTGAGGAATACGTGTATGTGCAGAGGCATGGCATTTGTATCGGGTCAATTGTGGCGCCTGTACTATGTGAGATATTTCTTGCTAAGTTTGACCGCTCGGTTTTGCATGAGTTGGCTGACACCCCCGTTGTGAAGGTTTGTAGGTACGTTGACGATTTTATTATTTTTGGTAGTGTTCCTGTAGAGCAAAGCCTGGTCTCTTTAGTCGAGACTAGTCTGGATTTTTTTTAGCAAATCTTCTAAGCATTTACATTCTACCTACGAACTTCAGTAGGAAGGATGTTTACAGTTTTTAGATGTCCGGTTGTCTTTTAACTCCCTTGACCATGTGTGCTGGATGTACAGGCCACGCACAAAAAGGCCTTTTTGGCTTTTGACTCAGCCCACTCTAAATTGATAAAGAGGGGCATCGCCTCGCTGTGCCTCCGGTCGGCACTGCTGAAGTCCTGTCCGCATGTAATTAGTGACAGTTTTGACCTCCAGACACTTCGCTTGGAACACTCCGGTTTCCCCTCGGTTCTAAAACAGGGAGTTGCGGAATCCCTTCTAAAAAAGTTGAAAAGCTCATCCGTTGTACCCAAGAGGAAACCAAAGAATTTTGTAGTGCTACCTTACATTCATAAGGTGTCACATAATCTGAAAAGGATAGCGTCTAAGTTCGACGTGGACGTTGTTTTCACTGCCCGTGCAGATTGTCAAAATTGTGCGCTATGGTGAGCGGGCCGAAAGTGAAGAAACCCGTTTGCAGCAAGAAACACGTCACAAAGTTTGTGCCTTGTGCCACTGAGGTGGTTTACAAGATTCCTTTAACGTCTGGTCGTGTTTACATAGGCCAGACGGGACATGCTTAAATGATAGACTTCGAGAGCATGCGGCTTCTTTTGGCAACAATTGCGGTTCCCGTTTGACGGGGCATTGCAAAATTTGTGGTTGTTTCCCCACGCTGGACGGTGCCTAGGTGGAGGGACGCAACAAAGGAAGGTTGGAACGAGAGTTGCTGGAGGCGGAAAAAATACATGCTTGTGACAAAGACGTTTGCATAAGCGTCGCATCGGTGTATATGCAGCCGAAAGAGTACAGTTTCATTAAAACGATCTAACTTGTTAATATCATTGCGGCACTTTTTCTCTTCCTCCTTCGGATTGTGCGGTGGGGTAATGTAGCTGTTTTGCTGGCTTTTTGAACAGGCCGTGGACGGGCTATATCTGCTGACTTGGCGGTACGCCGTGTTTTTGTTCAGACGACACTAAGCGCGTGCACAGCGATAGCAAAGTTGGAAGCATTCAATAAATTTTAGCTGCCAGTTAGCGCTTGTCCTGTGTGCTTCTTCGTATTTTTGCCCCGTCTTTTTTGTGCTATTTTTAATATGAACCTCCCATTTCGATGCTACTTTGGCTTGGGTGGCCACCTTTTTCTTTGCCTACCTGTGTTCTATAGATGCCGCTTGGCGTCTCGATATTGCTGCCTTAACCTCGTTATCGCACCAGCTTTTGAGCTTGCGTTTAAGTTTTCTTCCTCCTTGTTTGATTCGATATTTCTCTCTCTTTTGAAAACACTAACTAAGTCTTCATATGTCCATTCTCTTCCCGGTTGCTTGGATACTATGTTGTCGATTCGCTTAGATACCTCCTGTAATTGATTATCATTTAAGTGATGTATACCCTCTTATTTTTATATTTTTTTTTCTGGTTTTACTGCGCCAAATCTGATCTTGATTCTCCTATGGTCACTCCCCAGGCTTTTTGTGCCTTCTTCATTTATTTCCATACCTCCTAATCTGTTGTATAGCTTCCGCGACATTAAACAGCAGTCAATAGTCGAGTGCGAGTTCTTTCTTTCCCACGTTATTTTTCCATCACATTTACCTGAGCGTTAACCAATAGGGGGTATTCACTGGACACCATATTTGAGGTAACTGCTCGCAGCGCATGACCGGGAAGAGTTTCCCGTCAGCTCTCGGGCAACAGCAAGAGAAGAGGGGAAGGAGAAATTTTCTTATCACCGGGACTCTCCTTTGTAGGTCTCAGGCTTCCCCAAACGTCGCTATTCTCCCTCTAGAAGATTATAGAAAATTAACTTGCCAAACAAAATTCGTACAAAAGCATCTTTCCCTTCTCTCTCTTCCCCAGTGGTAAGAAAGCAGCAGCGAGCTCAGCTATGACCGCAAGTGAGTACTCCCTATACCAGATCAAGAGCTTCGCAGAACTCTTCTTACATCCTCCCTGTTGTATCCGTATGTCCATCAAAGACTTCCAAATGTGAATTCATGTCACCCAAGATAATTATTTCCCTGCTAGTGCCGATTTCCCTAACGTCTCCTGATATACATGTTAAGTGTTCTGCGTTTTCGTCCCCAGCATCACTCCCTGGTTTTATATACACAAAACCCAGGATTGTGTCCACACCCCCCATATTGCCTTTGATCCACATGTGTTCCCTGCAGCCCTCTCGTTTTCTTTCCCATTCCTGACCCTTCACTAACACCTCTAATCCCCCTCCCTTGCGTTCCTCATTGTCCCGGTTGCATCCCATCCAATGATATCGCTCTATGTATGGTGGTTCTACAATATCCATCAGATCTGTTTCTGCTAACCCATGCACTGCAACGTTTTTGCTTTCTAAATGCTCCTCGATCTCCTCCCACTTTATTCGGTTCCTGCCCCTCTGCATGTTTATGGACCCTATGTTAAGATGTTATAATAATAATAATAATAATAATTCCTTTATTTTTCCAACAAAAAGTTGAAAGGCGACTAGGGAAAAAAGCTGTAAAAACAGCTTGACTGGCCCCTAGCCACCCCAAACAAGCAGTCGCACAGCAAGCACCAGAGGAATTATACAATGAAACTTTACAAATTCACAAACAAAAATGAAAAATCATCACACAAAAGAAACAGCGTTTTACAAAGCAATAACACATTGAATCAACAAACACACAGTGCATTCTAATTAAGCGCAACATAATCAGCGCTCATTGTTGATAATGAAGTTTGAAATAAAATATTCCCTTAAAATGCTCACCGATGTACTGTTGATATCTATATCTATATAAGGTAGGTTGAATGTATCGTTCCTTTTCCGATTCGTGCGAGGCTTCCTCCCACCCTCTCAAACCCTCTCCCCTGCATCTAGATTCCACCCTCATTTACACCGGCGCTTTCTGGGCTCCGGGACCTCCCAAAAAAGTGTGATGGGACCTCCAATTCTGTCGCCTACCGTGCTACCAGTGGTTCCACTGCAGTTGATGCCCCATGTAAAAGGGTCGGAGCGAGCCTCGTACACTACCCCGTTAACTTCCATTACTCCGTACTCAAAACGTCGGCTCATCTCCCTTATCATACGGTTAGCTTCCACCACCCGCTTCTCTAGCTGCAAAGACTGAACCCAGACCATTGGGATGGTGCATATTTGCACATGCTCCGTCTCAGAGACCTCCCTCAGCTTACGAAACCCCAACTCTATCTGCCTGCCGAGGTTCTGGCTCCGTTCTTTTAACGCATCATTTAGTCCTGCATGTACTACCACTAGGTTCTCTCCATCCCTGTTTTCCCACACCTCCTCTTTCGCTTTGGCCATAGCGTCTACGAAGCAATTTCCTGACTGGGCCACTATGTTTACCCTCCAATCCTTTTTCACCCTGTCCAGCAGCCCCTCCTTAACCCTTGTAATGTTTTAGTATCCTACCACCGGCACCCTCTTAACCCCCAACTGCCTGTCTCCACCCCCTCCAGCTATCTGTGCTTTCTCTGCCTCAACCTCTGCTGCCTTCCTCGAACCCTGCTGTACACAGCTATGCAAACTCTTTTCTTACACTGCTAACCACCTCGCCAATAGTGAATTGTCCCCCTGCGTCTGCCGGCCCTACCGCCATCTTCTCTGCCAGCTCCCCCTTTTCCTTATTACCTACTACTGTCAGTTGTTGCACCATATCCTCACACTTCTTTTTATGCTTCTCCAACTCCCACTTGCACTCTTCCCCCTGTCTAAGCTCCTCCACCTGTCGCTCAAGCTCTGCTCGTTGCTCCCGTTCTTGGCTCAGCACTTCCGCCACGCTCCCTACCTTGTTTTCCCATTAGCTGGTCATCTCCTCCATCTCCGACCTGCGCCTCGAGCTGAACCCGCTTCTCCCACTCTACCCGTATCTCCCGCTTCAGCCCCTGAACCGTAGGCGCCCATTCCCCTCCTATTCTCATAAAACCATCTTCTACCTTCTCGCAACTCCGGCATGTAAAGCTGCTCCCCTCGGCTTCTGCTACACTTTCGAACTCCGTCTCCATCATGCAGCACCGACGGCCACATCCCTCACATTTTACATCGAGTCCTTCTTTTACTTTAGGCTTCTCAGCCTTCTACCGTCGCGTACTCACTATCACCTTCCGACACACAGCGCGACTCCACGACAAATATCCCACCAAAACTCAAACCAAGAAAGCCGGGGTACGCCTCTGCCCACACTCGTTACTTGCAAATAAAAGAAACGCGTCACCGAACAACGTTATCTCAAAATAATAGGAAATTGTTACCGTTAAAAAGTAACGCACGTTACTTTTGCATTACTTTTATCTATAAATGGACACTAACAGTGTTTTTTTGCTTTATTTTCTTATTTTTTGGCGACAGCGTGTTTCGACATTGAGACAGAAGGTGTCGTTGGGGTTTTTCCGAAGTGGGACTTTTTGCATGGGGAAAAGAAAAGCGAAAATTTGAAGGTAGGTTGAATGTATCGTGCAATAATTAATGGCTTGGCGCCTGTACTTCGTTTCAGGTTAAGTCCAGACGCAGCCGAAGATACGAGCTAATGAGACCAATCAAGAAGCGTCAAAAGAGCGAGTCACTGGGTCTTTCTTGTTTATGATTGGTTCAGCGATGGTAGAACACGTACAGAAACACGACGGACACCATGATGGTGTGTCTCTGACGCTGTTGATTGGACCCACCAGCTTTTGCTGCGTCTGGGCTGAAGGTAAGACAAAGTATGAAAGCACGAAAAAAAAAAACTTTTTTCAAGTCTTGGGAGTAATATGTGACGAGTAATGTAACTCCTAGTACGCGCTATTCGAAATAAATAGCATAAGTACGTTTCCCGTTACTGTCTTGAAAAAGTAACGAGTACGTTATTACGTTACAGAAAAAAGTAACGCGTTACCGGCAACGGCGTTACTTGCAACGCGTTGCAGCCAGCACTGCTAGCGAGCCACCGACAAGCGCTTGACCGGTGCTTTGTGCGCGAACACCGTAAGAACAAAATCCTGGTGGTCTCGACCAGACGACGGTTTCCCTGCACATAAGCAAGCCTCGGGGCAGAGATTGAAATGGAAGCCACACTTGCTTTCAAGAGCTGCTTCCCGCACAAACGGTCGTCCGCGCGAGGCGACCATATTTTTCAGTCCACGGATATCATCCACCTTCTGCGCCTTTCAGAGTCAGCCGCGGGAACTTGTGGAAACTGACTCTTCTACTCTTCCTGTACCTTTCGGTGCAATTAACGGCTGCACAGCTTTGCGGCACGCTGAAATGCTATGACACGCATGCAAAACGCGCGCCATTTTGCTTACACCACCCTGCTCCGGCGCGATCGCAGCGCCGCAGCAACTCCGTGATATCACGCCCGCGTGTCAGTCTATACACACCGTGAGTTTGGCAAGCATGTTTTGGACCAGGGGCAGGGCGGGCACGAGAGAGGCGGCAAAGGTCATCCGGCGGCAGTTGGGGCACGTGCTGGTACGACCCAGCCAATCGCCGACGCACGCCTCGCAGAAGACGTGGCGGCACGGACACTCTACTGGGACGTGCAGCACAGACAGGCAGATTCCGCAGAGGAGCTCGCTGCTCGGAACGGGCTCGTAACACTCCAGGGGCAGCTTGGGGACTGCAGAGAACGCCCGGCAGGGGTGCATCTACACTCTCCGACGTGCGGCGTGCGCAACAAGAACACACCGAGGGAATGGTCGGCGGCCTTTGAGAACCTGTGATATGTCAGTATTTTAATTGCCAAGCAAAAGATCGGCGGGCTGTAGCATAGGATCCCCTAATGGTATTCATGTGAGATCGTTCATTGTACAGTGCTGCGATTGAGTTCCTCTCACCGCACGTGTGAGACGTTGGCGATAAAACAAAAGGATCAGTGGCCGAGCGTGTTGGCGCACTGCGGTTCGGAGCGAAAGCTCGTGCCGCAGAGTCAGGGATCATGGATTCATTCAACCCCTGCCTATGTTTTGATCTACACAAGCGCCTCTCCGGCGTGTGGTCGTGTGTCACTACCGCGCGATGCACGTTCGAGAGTAACGTTGAGCTTTCGCTTAAACAACGATAAGTTAAGGCCGGTTCTCACATCACCATTTTCTTGCGTTGCGAAGCATAAGGCCAAGGGCACCTCCGTGCTTGGTACAAAGGGTTGCAACCAGTCAAAGTAGTAGCTTGGAAGGCTTCGTATAAAGTTACCCGTGATTGGCAGTTGCATCTCGATGTAAGGCCTGGTTCAGACAGTCGTGTTCACGACAGCAACGACAGTCACCGGGGGAAGTGTTCACCTTATGTAATTTGGCAGGCAATGCAAGAAGTAGCTTTGTGAAGCACTCACGAGTACTGTGTTTCCCGGTCGCTACTGTCGTTTTGGCTGCTGGAAATGCAATCGACACAAATGTGTTGACTAGCCTTTAGTTAGCCCTCAAGTTACAAGATCCTCGAAAAGTGGCGCTATTGCCTTCCCTGCCCACTAGCCGGACACAGATACCAACATTCAGACGACCAAACCACACAAGGTGATTGGCTGATCAGTCTCAGTTGCCATTGATCCCTCCCCCCAATTGCAACCTCAGTTCATTCAAATCTTCGAAAGGGACATTCTGAATCAGTCGCGCCAAGATCGCTATAGAGCATAATCATACTGAAAGCGTTCCTCGCCAGTATAAGCGTCTTTGGGACTGTGCATGCAATCAACTTATCAATCCTGCTCATCTACACAGATCTCTTAAATGGTATTGTTAGTCTTGCATACTTAAAGCCAGGAAAATTATTTTCAATGCTGCCAAGCATTGACGCCGCATGTGGTGGAGGTGCGACGATGTGCGCTTGTTTCGCCGGTGTGTGGATAAAATCTTGGTAGTCGAGAAATGTCTGCATAAAGCAACCTATCACTAGGAATTTGGGTTGGCTGACCAAGAAGATGAGAAACTGCTCATTTTATGAATCAAAATGGCGACCATACGGGGAGCTTGGCACTACTTTCCCAGTATCCAGGGACTTTAGTCGGCGCCGGTGAATGTCTCGTGTCTACTAGGCTCGTTTGATTTACCTCCAATCCCGCCTGTGAGTGGCAGGATTGCGAGCAGACGACGCGCTATGTCAAAGCACGGAGTGGCTATTTAGTTTGCATCTATGCCGATTATAAGCGTTTATTTTTTATATCAAAGACACGTGTATGACACTTTTTGTAGGTGATCTTTCTAATGAATAACTGCGAATCGAATTTGCTTTTTGTTAAATACACTTTCAAATGTTCAAAGAGAAGCCTTGAGCTTCGCATTACAGCTTGCGCGGCATGTGTCAGGGCTATTCACAGTCCCTCTGATTCTTGAATTTTCGAATCTGTGGAACTGCTGTGGAAAAAAGGTTTTGCATTCACCAGAGTAAATGACGTGATGTCTTCTTAGCTGTGCACACGCGCTCAGTTGTGTTGCAAAGTGCAGCACATTTGTTTTAGCTACATTGGGCTTGCCGATACCGATGCTTCTATCCAAGCGTGACTCGACAGTTGCCGCATCGAGCATGGGACACAGACGTTTTTCAGATCACGACTTCTACTCAAAGAAATGAAGAAAGTGTAGTAAATTTTTAAATTGTTTGACATACACCGGTAAATTCGGGCAATTGATTAATTTGTTCTATCTAATTTTTACTAAGAATTTAAACAAATTCAAAATTGCTCGCTGAGAATCCATCACGCATTATGCCCATTTAGGCCTGCAAAATTAAACATACAAACGTTAGTAATTCATAGCAGGTGTATACCTCATTTTTCGGGACGCTGAAGTGTTATCGCCTTACTAAATTTAAGACTTCGATCACCCCGGTAGCCAGTAACCGCTTCTTACTGTCAGTTATTTTGAGAAAATGTTTTTTTACTGGTTTATAAAATTAAGAAATGAATCAACTTGAAACTAATATGAGACCAGCACTCACAAACCACATTGGAACTAACAGGATACACGAAGTTGCTTTCACTGAAGTGTTTACTACACACTCGAAAGGTTCTTAAATTTCGCTTTCCTATTTTAAATTTGATGAGACGTTCCTTTCTCAGATTGATTTTGTCCGAACCATAATCAAAAATACACCCTATTCGCCGTGGTAGACGTTGTAGTGTGGTAAAGAGCTGGATATTCATTTTCATCATCCAGCTTTCTGTACAGAGGTAGAGAACAGCACACCGCCATCCGAGAGCTTCGACACCTCAGCATTAAGTGTTTGATAGCACGACTACGTGTGCCACGGTTTCAAGTAGGGATGTCGCGAACCTCCCCGAAATTCGATTGCAAAAGGTTTCGAAATTTCTAACCTCATTAATGTAATTTGAAAAATTCGCAACTTTAGAACCCCAGTGAGGTTTGAATTCGAATAATTAAAAACTGTCAAGGTTACTAAAAGTTCGAGTTCGAAGATTTAGATTTTTTGACAGTTCCCTTGAAAACTTCGAACATTTCAAAATTCTTTAAGATTTGGGCTTGAAAAATTCTGAAATTTCGATTTTTTAAGGTACAAGCTCGAACGTTTTGAGATTAAGTTTTATGTTTTTGAATTTCACGAACGGAGATCGAATTCCACAGTTTCAAAATAAGGTTTTAAAAATTTTATAAAAACTCGAAGCTTTTTACTGACGCCTTTCCCGTATAAAATATTCGAAGTAAATTACCAAAGTAAAGCGTTGACGAGTGCGCGTGCAAGATGCCACTTTTTTAGTCTTCTGCTTTAGAACAGTTACTGCTGCAGACGCCGGCATGTGCAGCGCGTGGAACACCATTCCACGTATTCTCCTTGATGCTTGGGTAATTTAGCAAGAGGTCTATTCAGTAGATTAGCTATCAATAGGCACCGTTTTCAAGATCATTAGACCCCAAGTAAATAATAAAGGTTTCTTAAAGATTTGCCGCTGTGCGACACTCGTCGGCCATGTCTACGTTCGCAACGTCCTCTCTAGCTCTTTGTCGTCGTTCCAAGGTCTTGCGTGCCCAGTTTCCTTTCCTTCCGCTCTCCCGGGGTGGCGGTCCCGCCACGCGTGTCTACTTTCCGACAGGTGGCAGTCCCGTCGTGCGTGTCTAGTTTCCTCCGGCTCCTCGGGGCGGGTCTGTGTGGTGTGCTAAAGAAGCTTCGCTGGTCATCCACCTTCATATTGTGGAATGGCTCATGACTAGTTTTCCCAGAGAGCGGGTGAAGAGGGCATCTGATACTACGAAATGTCCAAGTATTAATCGGGTTTTAACGCTGCGATGTAGCTCAAGTATTACTAAAAAAGAAAGCTGTGGCATAGCTTAGTGGTAACGCCTCCACCTTGCACGCAGCAAGCCAAGTTCGATCCCGCCGGCGGAGGGCGCTCTTTTTAAACAATTTGGCAACATCGACGACAGCCTCCCTGTAACTCCAACTACAACAACAACATCAACAACAGTGAGAATAGCCCAGTGGTGGAAAGTGCGCATAACGCCTATCGCTGTAAAAGGTCCCAGGCCGAGGCAACTTCAAAGTGATCATTCAGCGCTTTAAGGCGCAATCCCACCGTGCATGCCGCCTTGGTGCTTCTTTGACGGCTTATAACTTTCTTTCTATGTATCTTACAATTATAATGTTAAGGTCAAATTAAAGAGCTGTTTTTCAACGATACTTTAACGTCTCGATATTGCGATTATTTTTAGTTGCTGGTTAATTATTCAGCTTTTAATAGACCCCAGTCTCTAATATTGAAAAAATGATTTCTCGAGTTATAACGCCCCATCGTTCACGATATTTTACGTGAGCGTTCGGTTGGATGCAATAAATTAAAAAAGTAAGCGACAAACTGTACAAACAATGTATATTTTAAAATAAAAAATAAAGTTTCAAATGGTATTATTTTATGGCGCTATAAAAACGGAATCACGTCAACTAATCAAAATAACGAGACATTAAATTACGAAACATCCTTCGGTATTACATTTTCCAGAACTTCCATATTGATATATTACACGTTAAGAATATTATAAGACCTCAAACCTTCTCCAATCAGTTACGGCAAATTGTAGTTTCTTAATATAAAGTACAGTTGGCGACACGTGTTCAAGAACAGCTTGATGTGCATTTTCCGTCGTGTGCCGCTTGGAACGCCACGTGAAAGACAGAAAGAGCGCCAGATGTCAGGGTGTCAGACGCCTGGATGCCCGCAGTGAGCGAGCCAGAGATGTCAGAACAACAAGCGCGAGGCTGCGGGTGCACCACTGCTACCTTTGCGCGCGTTCTACTGTGCGTCGGTACACATGCCCGACGCCATCCAAATGAAAAAAAAAGAAAAGAAATTGGGTTGTGTGTGTGTTTATACAGCCTAGAACTTGGTCTGCCTCAACGGGCGACGAGTCTCCCAGCTGTAGATGAGCAATTTAGCCAGTTTGGTACAACCGCTAGTCTGGGGTCTTTAACGTGCACCACGCAGTAGTGCTACACGACCGCACGCCGGTACGATGGTCATCCAGATCGAAACGGGCAGGGGTGGGGATTTAACCCAGGATCCCTGGGTGATCCAAATTAAATGGGCGCCATGAAATGCATTCTGCCATTTCAGATGACGCCACATATGCGAAAACATTTTAATGTTTTTATCACTTGCAAAAATTATTTTCGCAATCAAACTGTGCTCGTCGGAATGGTTCGACTATATTTTATTTCAAAAACCACTTTGGTGGCTCTTAAGTGGCATGATATTAAAACAAAACACAAAGCAATAAATTGTCTCAGTGTCTCTGAGCCAACGCGCTGGCCCACAAATTCATATTTATCCGTTTTATATATCGGCCGAGCTGCCCGCAATCTGACGGAGGCCAATCTGATATTTTGGTTGTACGTCAAAAGATCTCCACTTAGTCAAAAGAAACCCGCGATTTTTTTTATTGGTTCCTGTTAGGTGATTTTTGCTGGTTTGGCTCGTGAAACCCTAAGATCTGAATATTTCCTTTGCTTTACCTTAGTTCGGAGCGCAGCTAACGCTACGGACTGATGAAGCCACTGAACCAGCGCCAAGAGCGCGAGGTCAAGCTGTTGGTTCTCTTTCTGTGCCTATGCGGTCGGGCTAAACTAGAGCCACTAAATAAGCTAGGCTTCATACACAGCTTGGTGCTTAAAATGATGGTTGTCAGTTATCTCAAGTTTTATTTGAAATCACAGAAACGCTTTCCCATCTTCCAAAATGTTTAAATAGTTCGCGACAAAGCAAAGCAATATTACGTGAGCTTCCTGACACCGAAACTAATGCTGAGGAAATCGCATTCTGAATAATGTCGATCGGCAGTTCCGTTTGATTTTTAATAACCACCAAGATGGTGGCACAACAATATCGGGAAAAAGAGGGCCGATACTCTAAGCGTTGCTGATTTGACTTAGCTCACTAGGCTAAACAAGTGCAGTGGGGGATCGTTGGTTGTGTTGAGGCCACAGATCAGAACACGTGGAGATATGCTCGAGCGCGAGCTCCGTTCAAAGCACGGAGATCACGCTGCAGAACCTGTAGGGACTAAATCCCCTCGATGTGTTTGCGTTGGTATTTCAAATAACCTCAAAGGTGCCAGTGCACGAGGCCCGTGTCTCGAGCGGCCCTTGGAGGCAAATGGCGGCGCAGCACTAATACCCGTGCCAAACGCGGGCAACTCGAATGCCATTTACAACGAACGGCATTTGAGCGGACGGCCAATCAGCGCACGACACTCCGGGCGTGGCGCATTCCACACGCGAATGATTGCGATCTGATTCGCCGATCACACAAATGTCATTCGTTGTAAATGGCATTCGAGTTGCCCGTGTGGCACGGGTATCAAATGACTGGCCCTTGAAAGCGAATGGCGGCGGAGCACCCGCTCGTGGCACGTGTCTTGCGCGTTTCCACAACAATAGTTGGCGGTACCTGTAAAAAACGCCTTTATCAAGGGGACCCTGGGTCCAGTCGACGTTCTGCATCCTACCGTTGTGCGACCGTGTATCACATATTCTGCGCACGTTAAAGACCCCGAGCTAACAGTTGTACTGCACTTTTTATAATCTTCAACGGGTAACAATGACGCCCCAGGAAACTCTTGCTCTCTAAAAACTAATGATATATTTTGAATGCGCCGTTACATTGTATTTTTAATGTGTGTCCGCGTGTTCGCGTTCATTGTTTAGGGGCGAAGTTCCTTAGGGTCTAGCCATGTCCGTCCGTCCGACCGTCCGTGCTCACAAAAAAAAAAAAAAAGAAAAAAAAATGTTTGCGCAGTCGACAGGATTCGAGCCTGTGCGGGGAGACCCCAATGGATTTTTAGTCCATCGCCTTAACCACTCGGTCACGACTGCGGGACGAGTAGGGGTGTGCCCATCCGTATTTTCGCGTGCGCGCAATGCGTGTGAGTTACCGAATCTGTTTGTAGATGGCGCGCACCTGAATCCTTTCGCTGGCGTGAACTTTTACCATTATCACGCGACATCTCTCGCTAATTTTAGCGCCAGCTTGGTAGATGGCTTCAACTCTATCGTGCTCACGTCATCTCTCGCTAATTTTATCGTCATCTGCAGCTGCTGAACGGAGCGTGTGTGGGAAATGGATCGGAGCGTGGTCGCATCCATACGCGCTAAACTAAAGCTCTCCTGCTGCTCCGCTCTGTAACCTGATCTTCGAAATAAAGCCACAAAAAAGGACACAAAGCGAGGATGAATCTTTATCTTTTTTTTTTATTCAATATGCATGCATCTAAGAGATTCGCGAAACATGAAGACACAGATGACGCGCGCGCGACAGCTCTTTATACAAATATCAAACACTTGGTGAAAAAAAAAAAAAAAAAACCTCGCGCTACGTGAAAATGGCTCTGTACACACACACACACACACATCAGCTTGAAATGAAAAAAAAAGCACCTCACGAGAGGCTCCAATGTCCGAAAGGAAGAGTTGAAACGCCGTCAGAGTCGATGAAGCGCTTGTTGTCGAACGGGTTGAGTCCTCTCTTCTCCACGACAACAGTCTTGTTCTCGCACAACTTACGAGCAATGGTTCGCTGCGTGATCTTGTGCAGAGTTTGTTGCTCGAGAGTTTGAACGTAGAGCTCGTAGGTTAGCTTACGGGACTCGCACCTTTTCACTCCTTGCGCCCTCACGTAGTGCTCTCGGGAGGCTAGTTCCATCGAATAGAGTTTGGGTTTTAAACAAACAAATCCAAGAATGTGATCTTTTGGGAGCTCGTTTTTGAACACTCCTAGTTTCATTTTGTTTGCGGGAGAGAACAAGGGGTGATCGACTGGGTACCCAGAAGTATCCAGGTGAGTTTCGGCAAGGGTCGCGAGCTTCGAGTCTACATCCGGGTCGGTGATTTGTAGGATGAACGAGTCCGTGTCGCTGTACGCTGCGCGAGCGTCGGGGAAAACGCGCCTGACCTGCTTGTAGAAAAATTCGTACATGACCAGTTTGGACATCTCTAGAATAGAGAAGCCCGCGTACACGGGTTTGTTCAAGTGCAGGGTTCTCTGGGAAAACTGAAAGATCACCACGGTCGGGCTAATTGCCGCAAACTGTATGAGGTTAGGTTTCTGTAGGTTTTTCAGCACTTCCTCCTCGCTCACGCTAATGACAACGTTATTGTACTGACGTGGGTTTTCGATAGTCTTGCCACAAATTGAATTCATAATGAGCATAGATAGGTTCTTTTGAAATGCATTTGTCGCCTGTTTTCGGAGGTTGTGGTTAAATTCGATGAAATCTTTAAGAAATGCCCTCAGCGAAAACTTCAAAACGCGATGAATGACTTTTAGTTTTAAGCCCAACTCAAGCTACAGCTTGAGATTTCGGTAGTGAATGATGTAAATGCGTTTCGGGTAAAAGGTGAGAAGCAGCTTTCGCTCAGACTCTCGCTGGGGTAGGTGAAATTTTTCGGCGAGCGCTTTTTGATGGGGTGAGAGCCATTCGAGCGGGACTCCTCGTTTCTCGGGAGCCAGGGGAAAGTCCGCGTGCGAATCGTGTAGTTCCCGAGGATAGTCGAGGTCCACCTCTAAAATGTAACCCTCGGGCGCGTCGTCGGGAACCTGCTGGAAGGGGAGAGCGTCGATTTCCTCGCGGTCTGGCCAGCGAAAATCTGCGCATGGAAGGGATTGTCGCATGGTGGAAGCGTACAGGCCGTTCACGTCGAGGTCTAAAATGTGAGAAACCGCCGTGTTCGGATCGAAACATGCGGTTCCTGGCACCTTAGCTCTCGTGTTACGAATGGCACATTGAACGATTCCTCCTCGAAGACCCGCTTCGATGAAAAGATACGCATCCAGGTCGTCGAGCAGCTCCAGTTTTACCCCAGTCTGTTTAAGTGCGCAGGCGAGACTGAGCGCGGGGAGGGAAACGTAGTGAAGCGGATCGAGCTCGTACGTGTCTAAAGTCCACTTCCTGAAACTTTGGAACACGTCGGCGAGAAGTAGGCAGTCGAGATGCAGGTAGCAGTCACTGTATTCTCCTAGGCTTTTGAAATTAAATGTGTGAAAGACGGTTTGGGCGTGACGGTAGTCCTCCTCTGAAATTTGACTGTCGTTAAGCTTATTGTAAAACGACTCGGGCGGCGGTAGCTCGGGCTCCCGGTAAGTCTCAAAACTGGTCACGTAGTCGTAGGGAAATACGCCTTTCCGCGCCAGAAGCTCAACGTGTTGTGGAAACGCCTGCTTTAGACAGCACAGGTTTTCTAGTCCCTTGGAACGGAGGTCCTGAACCAGCGCGTCGAAGCTGGCGGGGAGAAAGGCCAGACTGTCGAGAAACCGCAGGTTACCCACGTCGAGTCGCTTAAATTGCTGGCAGCTAGTGGCGAGCACTTTAATATCCTTAGACTCGAATAAGTCGAGTTTCGGTAGGATAAAGGCCAGGTCGTACGAATGGTTGTGCGCGAGCACTGGAATGACTTTCTTGTTTACCCTCAGATTTAAATTGCATCCCTGACACAACAACTGCCTGTACGATCCGCTGAAGTGGTCGTGATCTCCGACTTTTCTCTTTCGATTTCCGAACGATTCGCCACAAATCGCGCAGTGAGAGGACGACGCGTGAGCCTCTTCGTTCACGCTCACCATTGGCACTTCCTCGCTTCGAATCCATTCGCCAATGAGCTTTGACAGCTGATTAAGAATGGAAATGAACTTTTCCACGCAGTCCTCGCCCCGATACAAAAACTGCTCGACGATGCGCGAGTCCGTGGATCGGATTACGAGAATGCAAAACGAACTGGGGACGTGCTTCTCGTAAGCCTGACCCATGTTTTCCGCTTCCAGAATGGCCTCAAAATCGTAGACGCAAAAGTAGGGAAAAGGTTCCATTGTGTGTGGGCTCCGGAAATACAGCGCGTCCCCCTTTGCAGGACACACTGTTCGGACTGCCTTCTTTTCTTTACACAGCGATAAATGACTTCCCAGCGCAGTGCTAAAGCGAAAGCCCATCATACACCTTTTACAGCGAAAGCGGTGAGTGCGCCTCTTCGCGAAAAGTCCGGCAAAGTTGGTGATTAGAACAAAGTGATCGTCTAGTAGGAGAAAATCGACGTGCTTCTCCCGCTCGATATCGTTGACTTTGAGCGGGTAGACGAACCTTTGTTCTCGATCGTAACCGTACACGTTCACGGACACGGAGTTTTTTCTCTCGAAAGCCTGCACGTCTCCGAAAACCAGCTCTGGGGAAACACGTAGACGTAGTAGACGACGTGAAACTCTTTGTCGAACATTTCTCTTCTAAATCTCAACAAGCTGCGAATATACGTGCTTTTGCCCGATTTAGAGGATCCAATCATCGTGATTGACGCCGGCGTTTGGAAACGAAATTTGTCCAGGCCCGAAGACATGACCATGCATGCTACGCTCGTAGACGAATGAAAAGAAGGCATCGCAGACACGTTTCTATGTACTCGCACGAAGCACATTCCTGCGCGGCGGGAGACTCGCGCGGCTTCCGCTTCACGATAAATGCTCACACGCGTCACAACAGTGCGGTTTTTAACGATGCCCGAACGTATACCCAAACCAAAATGTTTACCCAAGTACGTAGCTAACCGGAACACGTCTATGCATGTTTGCACATGACTCGAGAGCTCGGAATGTGATTTTTTTTATATTCAAATTAAGTGTATGCGTTGTGTTGACAATCCGCTCGGTCGCTTTTGTTTTCAGTCTCGTATTGTTTTTTTTTTTTGTTTTTTGTTCTTTTCATATATAGTGACGCACGTGTTGATTCACAGCGAGTCGTCATTTCGCAATCCGCTTGGTATAAATGTAGAGGGTTCATCCGCCGCTTGTCTCAGTTCACTGCTCTGCTCTCCGCGGAAGAAAAGGTAATGGGGGAAAAGGTCTCGCAGGTCCGCCGTGTACTAACGTGATTATTTTCAGACCTGTCATCTCACCTCGAGCCATCGGCGCCGCCCTCCGGTCAACCCAAAATGGACGGGGTCCTGGACAAGCTGTCTTCACTGCGAGCGTCGTCGTCGTCTTTCTTTGTCAGCATGGGCTCCATTCCGTGCAACGTCAAGATACCCGTGCTGGAGGTGAGGCGTATGGACACGCGATACGGGCCATCCGTTTGTGTGACTTTTCAGCTCGAGAACGATGTGGTAAAAGTATTTTTACCGAAGCGGTTCGCCGTACTGAACGAACAAGACATCCAGAACAGGAGGGCGATGAACGGACTCACGATGGAGAAAACCAGCGGTGACGAGCGGTCACCGGTCATTGCTTTCTCGTGCTCTGACTAAACACTTGTGCGTCGCCCGGGTCAATTAAAAAACAAAAATGGTAACCGGCCACTTGTGCGATGTGCGAGAGCGTCAGCAGTACTCCTCCGCGGAGTCGTTACAAGTTCATCTGGCCCAGGTGCACAATATCCCGCCGCAAGATTGCCTTCCCTTCATCAACTCGCTGTGCGCTTTTCGGAACTTTACCGCGCGGTATGATATGCATTTGCACGAGCGCGACGACGAGTCTCACGATGTATCCACGCTTTTTCGCCTTCAGTCCGACGCAATGGCCAATGTTTTTAGGCATTATGAAATGCCATTGCGTTTTTTCATCACAATAACCGTGGAAATGACTCGTCTCAATGGCGACGACGAATTCGAATTGAGCGTGCACTACTTTCATTGCTTAGTGCACACGGTCTGGGCCGAAGGTAGCATTCGCGATGCTCTACAGACTGCATGTGCCGAGATCTCTGCTCGCCTCGAACAGTATCAAGAACGTGGGTCCGAACTCGTCGTTGTCGCCATTCAGACCTGCACCATCACCGTTGGACGTTTCATTCCGCCCACGGTCGGTTGTGCGAGTTTTGTGTTACCCGGGGAACTCCCAAGCAGAAAGTGCCTAGTGAATGTGACCGAGCAACTCACCGACACGGAAAAAAACATGTGCTTTGTGTTTTCTGTGCTCGCCGGCCTCCATCCCGTACCCTCTAATCGATCGAGAGCTTCTAGCTATCGAAAACATTTGACCAAGTATTGGTTCCCCACCAGCTATCCAGTGACATTTCCGCAAGACGTACAGGCTTTCGAGAGAAAAAACTCCGTGTCCGTGAACGTGTACGGTTACGATCGAGAACAAAGGTTCGTCTACCCGCTCAAAGTCAACGATATCGAGCGGGAGAAGCACGTCGATTTGCTCCTACCCTCCTGAAAAAACCCGTATACTTTTTGTACGGGTCCTACCTTTTGGGTCATATGTGTTATGGACATACAGTCCCGTGTTCACACAGGTCGACCCGACCGTAGACACGCTGTCACGGACTACACAGGTCGACCCGACTGTAGACACTGTACTACACAGGTCGACCCCACCGTAGACACAGGTCAACCCGACCGTAGACACTGGTACTACACAGTCGACCCGACCGTAAGCACGGGTCGACCCGACCGTAGACACGGGTCGACCCGACCGTAACCGGTCGACCTGACCGTAGACACGGGTTTGACCCGACCGTAGACACAGGTCGACCCGACCATACACACAGTCGACCCGACCGTAGACACGGGTTGACCTGACTGTAGACACGAGTCAACCCGACCGTAGACACGGGTCGACCCGGCCTACGACACAGGTCGACCCGACCGTAGACACGGGTTGACCTGACTGTAGACACGGGTCAACCCGACTATAGACGCTGGTCGACCTACGTAAACCCGCAGATACAGGTGCCACGCAATTCCTGTTCACAAAAGGTTAGCATCCCGAGACAGTACCCCCTAGATAGGCAAAGCCTCCAGACCCACTTTCATACCATCATCACAGCGAGATCGATCGCACAGTGAGATTGGGCACGAGTGCTGTGGCAGTGTTTGGCTTACACTTGTGTTCAATCAGCGCGTCGAAGGTGGGACTCAGGCCCAGTCACCGTGTCAGCATAATCCGACTGTGATGCCCATTTCATTAAGGAAGAAGAGGTGATGCAGACACTTTTATTATCTAGGCGGTGTGGCCCGAGGCTCCCACTGAAATTAACTATTGACACAGCACCTAGAAAGAGCATGCAAAAAAAGCACTCTAGAAAGAATGACTCTAAAGCAGGGAGTTGACATATATTGAATTCTTTAAATCGAAGGTAAAGGTTAAGTTCTACCTTAGAACTCAAGTGTTTGTTGATATCGTGAAGCTGGCTGCTCGCCAATGTATCTGTTCATGAGGAGCCTCCGCTTCTTCGGTGACTGACCCAGGATGTCCGCTGATGTACAGCTGGAAGGCACTGAAAATGAGTATGACAGGCATAAGTTATATGTACCGGGTTCAACCACCCCAATAGTTACGACATGTTAAGTATTTGAACTACTGCAGAACCAAGCATATTTTTTGGGGGGAAAACTGCTAAAAAAGATGTAGTTGCAGGAAACCGTAACAACCAATATACTAGTTTTTTTTTTTTGTTTTTTTTTGGAGGGGGGGGGGGGTATGGTGGCACAGCAACAGCAAATCTCAACATTTATTTCAGATGGATATTCGTGGCTGCAGAGAAGTATCATATTTATATCCATGCAGATTGAATGTTTATTTCTTTGGAAGTATTAAAAAAGAGAAGTAGTCAATATACAAATGTTTCTAAGCGTGACGGATCGAAATTAGAGAAAAAGACAGATACAGAATAAACAACAAATGTCTTTAAATTAGCTTTATCGATCGTGGCAGACATCACAGGAAAAGTGTAAAGTAATAATTAGTACAGTAATACTTCAATCTATTAATTGACTTCTTTCCCTAGCTGGCACATTTAAAATTGAGATACCTTTCCCATCCTCAAAATTGGCTTATCAGTTGGTAAGATTAGAAAAACAAAATAAAAATAAAAAAAAGACAAAGATGATTAGCTGGCAAAATAGAGGCATCGGAGCCATATCTGGTACCCAGTGTAACCTTCTAAGCAGCAGCAGAATAGTAGTGTCTGCGTTTGAATTGTGCCATACCCTATTGACACAGGCTGTTTTAACCTTCTTTAGGCAAACGCGCAGTTAGCGGCCGCTAACTGTGGTACGACCCGAACGATTGAGATGGTGTTACATGGCCATTTTGCTTCCATTGAAGGGTTGAAGCCAAAACGAAACCAACTGCAATGTCCCCGCGTTCAGATCAACGACACATGTTTTATATCTATTATAATGTTTAAAATGAATAATCAGACTCCTTATTTTACTTGTTGTGCATACAGACCCCTAAAATAAATACAAACATGGGCGAACATGAGGGAAGCCGCACTGCCATCGACCAGAAACAATGGCAGTGCCTGACGAGTGCGGGCTTCGCCCCGTCCCGTGATATGGCGCAATAGCCCTTTTGCAAAATCCCCCAAGCGCCCCGGCCCGCGCACAGGATTGTGGTAGAGAGTTCCCTCGCCTGGCCGCTCTGCCTCGAATCGCATTGCTTGTTGCTTGCCTCCTCTGAATCCTGTTTTTCGATTCCATTACCTATTTTTATCCATTCCATGTATTTTTATTATTCTAACAAGTGTTTCTATTCGCTTCTGCACGCAGATATTTCTTGTATATATATCGTATTGTCTTTATTTTGCCTTTTTCGACGGGAGTGCCGACGAACAACACGCCACTTCGCGTGTCGTTCCTGGGGTGAGTACTACCGTTGCTACCGATTCCTATCGCGCTGTGACTGGTCATTTGGAGCCGCTAAAGTCACTCAGCCTTTATGAAAACCCGCGCACATGTCATAGGGGGTATGGAAGAGCTCTGATCAACAATCGCGACGCGAGAGAGCCGAGTGCGCTGTGATTAGGCCGCCCGCGCTCACTCCGTTGACTCATTGTTACGGCGTGGCCCCGTATGCGGGCGATTGCCGCTTATTGACCAAGATACAGCACGTCGCTTTGTCGCCGTGACGCTTTGTCGCCCACCTTGAATGTTGTCATATGGGATAAGAGCCACTATCCGGCAGGCCGTGCGTCACTGCTGTGTAATGCCTGTTAAAGCATTCCCCAGCTAAATTCCTCATTCACAATGGAGCGGCA
>JABSTQ010001455.1:0-29192 GCA_013358835.2 Ixodes persulcatus | reverse complement strand
CAAAAGGTGATTACCTACAGCGGCTCGAAGACGGAATAAAAAATAACAATAAACAGTTTTGGAAGTTTATGAAACGTTTCGGAAATGGCCAGATGGGAATACCTGACCTATTAGTAAATAACGAAATAATTACAGATGCCCGTCAAAAAGCTTGTATCTTTAATGAACTTTTTCAATCGGTATTTTCGCCTGCGAACAATATAAAGCCAGTACCGCTTACAAACAGATACGATGATATGCCTCCAGTTGAGGTTGGTGTCGAGGAAGTCTTAAAGCTCCTAAAAAAATTAGACGAAACTAAAGCGATTGGCCCTGATCAAATTTCGCCTAGGGTTCGGAAGCGCTGTGCTCACGCCATTGCCCATTATATTTTTTTATATTCTTCAACCAGTCTTTGCTTGAGGGGTCATTGCCGAATGATTGGAAAGTTGCTCATGTAATGCCAATACAAAAGAAGGGACTCAAAAGGATTCTAAAAATTACAGGCCAATTTCTTTAACATCAATTTGTTGCAAACTACTTGAGCAACAGTTGTATAGCCAGATAATGCAGTATCTTAGTTACCGTAATTTTTTTATGGATTTAGGAGAAGTTATTCTTGTGTCACGCAACTAACCGAGCTCTATCATGATCTTGTCATGTTCGTAGATAAGGGTGAACAGACTGATTGTGTTTTTCTTGATGATAGGAAAGCGTTTGAGACAGTGTCGCACTCGTTCTTACTTCACAAATTGAATTGTTTGAGCATAGATATTACCACACTAAAATGGATTCAGTCATACTTGAGTTCGCGTCAGATATGTGTAATTTTAAACGGCGAGGCGTCTCATTTTGTTGCAGTTACTTCTGGCGTACCACAGGGGTCGGTTCTCGGGCCATTGTTATTCTTAACATTTATCAACGATATTCATGTAAATGTAACTTCCCAGCTGAGATTATTTCCAGATAATTGCGCTGTGTATACGCGTATAAAGAACGGGGAGGGTTCCGGACAACTGCAGGCTGACCTGGATCGAATAGAACATTGGTGCGGTGAATCGGGGATGCAGCTTAACGTTAAAGAAATGTGTTCATGTTAGCTTCACACGTAAAAAAAATTAATTTGATACACATTATTGTTTAAGCAATGAGCAAGTAAGGAATGAGAATAAAGAAAAATACCTCGGAGTCATTTTTTCATCGGACTGCACGTGGGATTCGCAGATTGATGATGTCATTATCAGGGCGGGTCGCGCGCTGGGCTTTGTCCAAAGAAACCTAAAAAACGCTACACAAAAAATAAAATATGTATGGGACCCTTCTGTATGGGACCGTTCCAAAAAAATCGCATTGATGGCTTCGAAAAAATACAAAAACGTGCCGCACGCTTCGTCCTGGGCCAGTACGACCGTTTTTCTAGTGTCGCATGAAACAATCACTAGGATGGGCGTCATTGGATCTTCAGCGAATAAAATTACGGTTGAAATTTTGAAACAACATTTATCATGAAGCTACTGGTATTAATAGCTCATTATTCCTCTTAAAACCAAATTATTTTTCCAAACGTAATGATCATGTGCACAAGATACACGAATATTGCACTAGGACGGAGCTCCGCAGAAATTCGTTTTTTGTGAGGACGGTCAAGGACTGGAACGCTTTACAGGAATGTATAGTTTGTGCTGCAAATGCTGATATGTTTTTTTTTTCGTTATTATTCGCCCCCTGCAATAATACCTTCTATTCGCTGCAGGAGTTCTCTGAATAAAGAATAAAAAAATTTGTGTAAAAATCTCGTGACGTCATATCACGTCACATCAGTTTCCCAGCCATAGTTAGCGGAGAAACTAAAAGTGTCTGTAGGTCTCCTGGCCTCGATTTTCCTCTATATTTATTGGAAAAGTTATAAATGTCTCTTTAGGTTTGTGGCATTATTTTCTACTCTAGATTTACCGGGGGAACTGATTTCGTGTTTAGGCCTCGTGAGGTAAATTTTCCGCTAAATTTAGGGATAAGTAAAAGAATGAACGGACGGGCGGACTAAATTTCGGCATTTAGGAGTTTCCGTTAGAAAGTTCTAAATGCTTTAAAGACTCGGGGGACGCTTAAAAGGCAGTATTATATAGGAAGACTCCTTGTCAAATAATACGATCTAATTCCGCCTATATATTTAATAAACTGGTCAGCAAACTTTCAAATGAGCCAAGCCGCTAAAATCTGCTAACTCTAGCGTTCGACGTTAGGCGCAATCACCAGCGCAGTCAATGCCACGGAGTTGGAGCAGCCAACATTGAGCCACTACGTCAGATGCATGCTTACATCATTCTCACGTTTTGTTTGTTTTTACCTCTCAGAGTGGAATTGAACGATGACGTCATGAGCTTCTCCCGAAGTTGGCTCAACGGTGTCCACGTGATCACCGCAACCCGGATGCGCTAGTTTGCGCCGGGCTGCGCGCTTCTCGGAGCTGAGAACTCGGAGCTGGGAGCAGTCTGTCTCGTCTCGCGGCTGTTTCAGTTTGAGAACAACGTTTTGTTTACAATACGAGCGCGGCCCGCATCTTCGATGCCTAGCTGCGATGCCTGGCGAACGATCCGATCACGAAGTTGTGTTGTTCCCTGCTCGAACTGCCAGTTGACCAGCCTGGGAGTTGTCTTTCACAAGTTCCCACACGACCGTGCGCATCTGAACGTATGGACGGACATCCTGTGCCGGTGGAACTCTGGGAAGCCGTTGTCGCCACACTGCAGGGCAACGATCTGTTCTGACGGCTTACGCACATGACACTAACTCCTATGCGGCTACCAGCATAATAGAGAAACGTGCGTGGACATACAGTTTCGCTTTGGATGCAAACGAATGTGCACTGGAGCATACTTCACAGGGCATACATAATTTCCGCTGACTACTTTGATATTAAAAATAACCATGTAGTCTGCCGTAGAGGTTCATAAAGGTACACAATTCACGCTAGCGAAGCACAAAACACAACACGCTCAGGCTACCACCGCGTCAGTCGCACTACGGATCCGGGCATTTCCAGTGTATATTATGTTTCGCGCCTGTAGAAACAAGGCCCGAAGACTCAGTTATTTTAGGGGAATATAAATGTGAACTTGTAGGTTTATGAACGAATTTACGAAGGGCATCTGTCACGCCCCAGCGGACGTCTGACCATCAATTTGGACCACCTGGGGCTCCTGTGACGGGGAACCGAGATCTCGATTACACGGCGCCTTCGCGGCAATAAGCTCGCGTCAAATTTCGGGAACCTCCGTCGACATTCCAGCAAGCCACCCGGCGCGCAGTTTGAGCTATATTCCAAAACATTTTGTGCTATTTCTCAAAAAAATAAAAATTGGAGTGCGGTACACAGCTTTGATCCGGCGAGCACACACGGCTCCATCGCCAAAAATGCTCTCCCCGTGTTACGAGCTTGCGATATATCAATTGTGCGGTGTCCACATAATAAGGATGGTCCCTTCCTGCCGAGAGCTTTGTTGTCGCCAAAATTTCTCTGACCCATTGTTGTGGCGTGTAGGGGAAACGATAATTTGGCAGGTAACCTTACACAGCAGAGCTTCGTGGGTTGTACGATGGTTATTGTACCTAAGTTCTATTGCGTCAATATTATCGTGAGGACAGGCGATTGCACTACGCTGCTGACTCTGCTAGAGTTTTATTTTTTTTTCTTAAATCGACGGTGGCACTTTCGTGAATATACATGTGTTGGTTAGTATTCGTCAGCTTCTACAAATGCTTTCCAAGTATACGTTAAAGAAACTTACCTTTTTGGAAAGAAGCGCAAGCTGGGGCCGCAGCGGTGCAGGCGTCGTGGTTTGTTGTAGCAAACTACGTTGGAGAAAAGCGCGGAGCAGACAACACTTGCTCTTTGCTCTACGTTCGCCCGCCGTCGCGTAGAGGATCACGTGACCTTTCGGACCACGTGGTTTAACGTGACGTGGACATGACCCTAGCGACACGAGACCAATGTTGCCTGTCACAACCGAAGTTTCCGTTTCGGTTTCTGCTGATGTTTAAACTAAGATTACACTAATAATATTTCACGTTCGCGAATCCGAAGACGTAGGGCTGTCTAGTAGTAGTACCTTGGGAAATATAGGGTGACCCAAGTCACCAGCCTCGATCTAAAATGGACCGTAAAAATCGACGCGTGCACGTAGCAAAGTAAACTTTTCGTCAAAGGTGTATTTCACTGGTCGGTTTTTTCTCTTAAAATTACAAAGAGTAGCTCTCTTTCTGTAAAAAATATAGCAAGAAACTTGCCAGGGTCTACGGCGGGCGGCGACGCAGACGACCAAGTCGAGTAGCGGGGTGAGTTTGGCGTTCGTTTGGATAGATGTCGTAGGGACGAACGTCCGAAGGTGTAGCCGACTAAAAAAGAAAGCAGACGACACGCAGACGAAATCCGTTAGCAGCAAAGACGCCGTCATTATGCAGACGCAATTTTTCCTTCAAGTTGCGCTTTTTTTTGTTCGCATTTATTCGTAACCAAAGCTACCTTTCAAAAAGATTACGTTCATTTTATTGAACCACGGTGGTCGCGAGCCGTCGCGGTAAGGAATTGACGCCATCTATCAATACGAACGACAAAAACACCCCACTACTCGACTTGGTCGTCTGCGTCGCTGCCCGCCGTAGACCCTGGCAAGTTTCTTGGCCTTTTCTTTTAGAGAAAGAGAGCTACGCTTTTTAATCTTACAAGAAAAAAAAAAAAAAAAAACGACATGCGAACAACCCCCGCGACGCAAAGTTTAGATTTCTACGTGCAGGCGTCGATTTTTAGGGTTCACTTTAGATCGAGCCGGGTGGCTTGGGTCACCCTAGAGAATCGCATGTAAACCTGAGAATTTCGGAAGTGTGCGTAGTTGCCCTTCAACCGTTGCTTTTAAGAGTAGAACACGATGGCGTTTTCGGGGCTCGTTCCCAAAGCCTTCTGATATAAACCCGTGCTCTTTGACAAGCCGTGCAACCGTGTGGGCGTGGTTTAGTCCGTGGCGTCACGTGTGACGTGACGTCACAGTCGGCTGTAACGTCATCACCCAATGAACCCGCCAAATTTTGCTGTCAATCGGTCCGCTAATTTTCGCGGGATAACTTTATGCTGAACCATGTTGAATCTGAAACTGGGGTAGAGAAGAAACACCAAAACGTAGAAGGGACAGAAAATTGACAGGACGACGTCTCAAACTCGGCTAACTCGTTTATTTAGTCCACCTCCTTATTTAGTCTCAATCTCAAGGTCATCTCCACCAACACAAAAGAACGAAGTCTATTCACCATGTTTATTTAACCTGAGACTGGGGTAGAAAAGAAGCGTCAAAATGTAGAAGGGACATAAAATGGACAGGACTACGTCTCAAACTCATCTTACTGGTTTCTTTAGTCCACCTCCTTATATAGTCTCAATCTCAAGGTCATCTCCACCAACACGAAACACAAAAGGACGAAGTCTATACAGTTCAAGCGCCAGTCTTCACCACACAATGCAAGGAACGATGTAAAGACAGTGGTAAGGGAGACCATACGGATGTCTCTAGGCAACTGCATAAGTCAGGCTTCACTACAGTTTGAAAGCAATTCGAAAAGCTTTCTAAAAATGTATTTTTTTTTATTTGCGATTTAGCTTGTATTATGTGCGACCTGTTTGTGATTTTCCAAAAACCTGTAAAACATTTTGTCTTGTTAGTTTTCACCATGTATTGGCCCAGCTACCATTTGAGTTTTTTTTTCTATGTGGAGAGGGCGTGTTATGATTCAGAAGTATAAACTTTGTTTAGAATGGTAGGGGAAGAAATTATTTTGTTCCAGTTTGAAGGTGGATGGATAATGCCTTATCGCGTTGACCTGTAAATGTTGTCAACGTTCTTTCATTGTGTGAAGGAGACTGTGGCGCTTGAACTGAATAAACTTTGTCCTTTTGTGTTGGTGGAGATGACCTTGAGATTGAGACTGTATAAGGAGGTGGACTAAATAAACGAGTTAGCAGAGTTTGAGACGTCGTCCTGCCAATTTTCTTTCCCTTCTACGTTTTGATGTTTCTTCTCTACCCGAGTCTCAGGTTAATTCAACATGGCTGATATTCACCAGCTCGCCTGCACCCTTACGTTTTTTTTCTTTCTGCTAAAGTCGGCGGGAAAATTTTCTGCTAAATTTAGCGGGCACATTTTACCCGAAATTTGTCGGCAAAATGTTCCCGCCTTGTTTAGCGTGTAAATTCCGAAATACAACGCACGCAGCCACGAGTGACGTTTCGTGTGGACGTCCCACGTGACTTCACACGTGGCTGCGTGCGTTGCATTATGGGATTGATTGGCCCCACAGACGCTGCCGCCGACGCCGGATCTTCTGCGACACGAGCTGCTGAACGCTATCGCGTTAAACTCTCAGGACACTCCCGAATACACTCCGTCACACTTCCACGTGTGGACGGTTACAGGTGAGATTATTTTAGACAGCGTGCTTGTAGAATAATCTTTATGTGTCTGGGAGTCCAGTAAGTGAATATTGAAATCGCTTACACAGTATTCGACTTGCTTAACGCTTAAATGTAGTGGTAGCGAGTGATATGACTGGCTGACTGGCTTCGGCTTTCTTTTTCGAGCCATAACCTATAAAACTACCTTGAAGTAAGGATAGTACTACTGATTTCTTCGCTTTCACGCCGGCGCTTTTTGTTTCGTGAAGTGTCGAAAATAACAATCTGGAAACATGATTGCTTTATCGGTGGGGAGCTTAAGCGGAGGTTTCTTGCTTTTGCTTCATAAGCTTAAAGGGGCCCTGCAGCTACTTTTTGATTGGTTTTTAATTTGCTTCAAACCTGAGCGCACTGAACGTTGTACCTTAATGAAATTTGTTTTCTTGAATTTCGCTTCAATTTAATAGTTATGGCCAAATTAAATTTAGAAAAACAAGCAAAAAAAAAAAAAAAACCTCCTTCATGACGTCCTTGATCCTGGCTTGAGTGGGGTTGAACTAGAGGAGGGGTATGAGTACAGAGGCTAGGGGTTTCCTAGTTTCGTCAACGCGGCTGAGGAGCGGCAATATTTGGTGATAACGCGGGCAGGTGGCGCTGCTGCCTACAGGCGCGATGTAGCTTGGCCGTAGCCGCGCGATCTTTAACGGAAGACGGGTTTCCGGATGTAAATCTGTGGCTGCTGTACCACTCGCTATCGTTTAATTTTCGTATATATATATACATATATTCGCTCGAAACGTCGTAATAAACTTCGAATTAGTAACTCCAACAGTACGCATCTTTGACCTATATATTTATATATATATATATATATATGTATATATATATATACAGGTGAGGGGTGTGTGGGGATCTGTCCCACTGCTCGTCCGCAAGAAAGACACGCAAGGCAGGACACAGCAAAAACACTCCTTTACTAGTTCGAGTCCCTGCTGCCGAGGTCCTCGTGAGCCACGCACGCGATCGTTCCAGCTCTCGCGCCGTGCTGGTGGCACGCTCCTGTCGGTCACCGAAGCTACCACACACCCCACTTGTCGCTTGTCACCCCCCCCCCCCCCCCCTCCGCGTTAGGAACTGTTCTCAAAGTTGCTCGTCGTCATCAATGTTTATGGCAACCTCCGCAGCATCTGCTGGTGACGGGTCGGCGTGGCATGGGGGGCGGAGGAGAGCAGGACGGAGCCTCCTGATAACTGCGATGGCGCGTGCAATATCGTCCTCCCGCATCCTTTCGAGGTGTAAGATGGCTGCCTTCGCGGCGACTGCTGACTCCCGTGAGCGATGAAGTGCCCCAGCTCTGTGGGTACGGCGGTGGATTTCTGGCACTTCGCAGAGCGGGCACAGGAGTCGGCGCTCGTCCTCCGTGTAATTTTGTGGTGGGTTTGCGGGGCGGTGGGTGTTCATCGGGAAGCCTCTGAAAGGTGCGGGCACTTGGGCGTCCATGTCAACTGTCAAGGGGCGCGGCTGGTCGTGTCAAGCGAGGCTGGACGACCAGGCCACTGGGTGTCCGTGGTTGTCGAGGGTGCCCCAGGTGGCCGTAGAGCGCCGGTACGATCGTCTGGATACCCGGCGGTGGTGGTTGTTCGGGTTGTCTGTTCCCCTCGCCTGGTAGTGGCGTCTGGGTCGCCAGTGCCGGGGCGGTGATGGGGACCGTCTGGCAGCTTGATTGACCCGCGGCATGCTTGGAAATCAATTATAAAAAAACAGGATGTCAGTAATGTCCATTACAACAAAAAAAGCAAACGTCTTCTACGTAAACGCAGCAACGGGTGAGCTAAGCTCGCGAGAACCGTCAAATTTATACCGCTCAAAATCGCGCGCAATCAATCAAAATAGGCGGTAAAATGCTGGTTCTCGCCTAAAACCATTGTAATCTTCTTTTTATAATCTTCGTCTTCGTCACCGACGTTGAAGTCTTCGAGGCTGTAGACGGTAAACTAAGTACCAGCCAGATCAGCAACACTTCCCACCTGCGAGAGAAGTTCATCAGCCGAATCATAATACTGTTTGAGGTCGGTGACGTGAACAGGTCCCGTGAGTCGACCAGACTCACAGTCGACGAGCGTGTACATGAGGCGTGAAGCTTTCTCACGTACTCTATATGGACCGTCCCACCTATCAGCCCGGGATGCCGTGAAACCCCTGGCGGCGTTACTAAGTGGGTGTGTCCGGCGCAGCACCAAGTCTCCAGCGTAGAATTGCACGTCCCGGTGACCTTGGTTGTACTGCTCAGCCTGTTGCAGTCGGGCGACGTCCAAGCTCTCTCGGGCATCACGAACGGTGTCCCTGAGTCTCCGTCGTAGAGTCCCTGCAAACTGGCCATAGGAGCGAACAGCACCTGGATCGTCGGCAGAATAACTACTTTCGAGCGGGAAAGTCAACTCCTTGCCAAAATTAAGCCGCGCGGGAGTGAAACCGGTAGATCAGTTAACCGTGGTTCGGGTTGCGAACGCGAGTTCTGGAAGCTTCGCATCCCAATCACGGTGGCGCTCGGTGTGAGCGATCAGCATCGACTTCAAATTTCGGTTTACCCGTTCGGTAATATTTGCCTGCGGGTGGTAGGGGGATGTCCGTTTGTGTTGTATTCCCAGGGCAGCACAGGTGTCTGTGAACACTTTGCTAGTAAAATACGTAGCATTGTCGCTGATTAATCTGGTTGGGAACCCGAATATCGTAAATGTCTCCATCATGCAAGACCAGATATTTTGAGACGTCAGCGAAAGCAACGGAAATAACTCAACCCACTTGCTAAAGTGGTCCGTGACGACCAACAAGTACTGGTTGCTACGAGGGCTGCGTGGGAAAGGTCCCATGACATCGACGGCAACGCATTCCCATGGGGATCGACTCACAACGGGCTGCATCAGACCAGGAGGTTGACCTCCACGCGGCTTGGCTTTCTGACAAACCGGGCATGACCGAGCATACTTCAACACGTCCTGACGAATGCCTGGCCAAGTAGCCGTGCGGATTAACTTCTCAAATTTCTTACAGCCACTACTGTGGCCGGCCAGAGCGGAGTCGTGGTCATATTTAATAAGAGACGTGCGAAGTCGGCGAGGTATCACGGCTCGGAATGGAGTATCAGTGGGGTCATCCTCCTCGTCGTCGATCTGAGGTATATACCGTAGTAGGAGACCATCTTTGGCTAGCTAGTACGAGTCGAAACCCATGGCAGCGTCTCTGTTGCCACGCCGGTCACGTGATGACAACCACTCAGAGACCCTGCGACAAAGCCCATCGTTCTGCTATGCTGCACGAAGCTCATTTCGACTGATCAAAATACCCCAGCGCGAGCCAGCATCTATCGCAGCCACAACATTCGCATGCCCGTGCACGTGCTCTTCGCCGAGCGGAGCGCGCGACAAGGCGTCTGCGACTTTGTTTTGTGAACCTGGCTTGTGCACAGTGGTGTAGTCATATTTTTGAAGCGTAAGTGCCCAGCGTGCTAATCGTCCTGCCGGATTCTCCAGCCGCTGAAGCCAGGATAAGGCAGCATTATCCGACTGGATCACAAAGCGCGCGCCATCAAGATACATGTTGAATTTCTGCAGGGCGAATATGATGGCGAGGCACTCAAGATCGGAAACGTTGTAATTCCGTTGAGCTGGTGTCAACGTATGGCTAGCAAACGCTACGGGTCGTAAGACACCATCATAGTCTTGAAACAGCACAGCACCTAAACCGTAGCCGCTCGCATCGGTTTGTAGTACAAAGGGGCGGTTGAGGTCCGGGAGCTTCAAAGATGCTGTTTCAGCAATGGCTGTGGACAGTTGGAGGAAAGCATTTTGCTGTGCGTCCGTCCAACGCCACTTAACTCCTTTGCGCAGCAGTTCGTTCAGGGGCCGCGTTATCTCTGCACAGTGGGGTATAAACTGGCGGTAAAATTCAACCATGCCAAGAAATTGCTGCAAACTCTTTGCATCATGGGGGGAAGGAAACTCTGTTATGGCCTTTAGCTTGTCCTCGTTAGGGCGAAGCGCTCCATCGTCGATTACAAAACCGAGCAGGTTAATCTTAGATGTTGCCAGTTGCATTTTTCCTGGATGAACTATCAAACCAGCATTCCGCATGCGCTCGAGAATAGTCCGAATGTGCACAAGATGTTCTTCAAACGTGCTTGAGAAGACTACTACGTCATCCATGTATGCCATGGCGTAGTTGTGCCGTGCGTCTCCAAGCACAATGTCCATAAGACGCTGGAATGTGGCAGGAGAGTTGCTCAAGACAAAAGGCATGCGCACAATCTCGTACAATCCTCTGTAGCATGTGAATGCTGTTTTCTCGATATCAGCGGGTTCGACCTCTATCTGGAGGAAACCGCGACTGCAGTCAAGAGTCGTGAAAAATCTCGCGTTTCCCAAGTTGTACATGATCGACTCAATCGAGGGGTACGGGTATGCGTCACGAACGGTTACCGCATTCAGGCGTCGATAGTCGACGCAAAGCCGAGCCGTTCCATCCTTCTTGGGAGCAAGGACAATCGGGAAGGCCCAAGGGCTCTGCGACTCACGTACGGCACCCGCGTCGATCATCTCTTGGAGCGCCTTGTCCACCAGGGCTCGCTTGTGTACGCTGATCGGTCGAGGGTTGCAGCCTAGAGGACGTGTATTCCCGGTGTCAATTGAATGCTTTAGCACACCGGTTCTGGCGGGGTTCTCCGTGAACATAGGGGAAAACTCCTCCAGAAGTCTTTGAAGATGCCTCTTTTGCTAGTTCGTAGCAGGACACTTCTGCAAAGAATCGCTTACCGCACATGGGAGTCGAAAAGCAGGCGTTCTAACGCCAACGTTATTAACACTGACGATACAATCCTCTCGTCTGGTGAACGGGATCAGTTTCGCGTCACTACCTAACCGGTAGCCTTTGTTCGGAAAGTCAAGAACCAGGTTCTCCCCGAAAATTGAATCTCGTCAAAAAATGACCGGTACCGTGAGACCAGGTAAGCAAACGCAACGCTGGCGGCGTTTTTTTCTCGTTGAACCCGATCTGTAACCTCACGGCTTGACTCGCGTGCATTTCTGGTCCCGATGCTAGCTGTAAGCGCATGTTAGTCTCGCGCAGGTTAGCTTTCTGCTCTTTGCAGCGTTCAATCAGTTAGTCCCCAATAAGTGACAGACTCGCACCGGTATCAGTCAGCGCTGCCACAGCTATTCTGAGCACTGTAACTGTCATACGAGGCTCAATTAGCTCAGGGTCAGGCTGGATTCGACATACCGATGGTAGTTCTGCCAGGTTGTCCATGGTCACCGTGGCCGGCAGACGCTCAGAGGTCAACGCCGTCGGCCGTGCTGGTTTTCCGAGACCGCAGGGCGGTTGCCGAGCAAATCCGGGCAGTCTCGGCGGAAGTGACCCTGTTGGCCGCAGCCAAAGCAGCGCACCGAAATGCGGCGGTCAGTGCCGTGTGTCTGGCTGCTTGCTTGGAGCTTGTCGTTGAGGCCTGCTGCTTCCCTCGTTGGGCCAGCGATCCGCGCCCCCGAGTGAATCACGGGGGTTTGACGTTAAACGGCTTCACACTGCCGTGGTCGGGATCCAGCCGGCAAGGCACTAGGCCGGGGGTCCAAGCCACCGGGTGGTGCTCTCCCGCGCTCCCGCTGTCCAAAGGCGTAGGGGTCCAGCGCGCGGGGGGAAGGACCGCGACATACTCCTTGGGTTGGCGCTGAGTCGGACCTCTTCTGGGCCCGGGAGCTGATCCGGCACAGGACGGCTCAAGAGCTTCTTCGGGCGGCGGTGGTGGCCGGTACTGGAACTCTGCCAGGAGCGTCTCTTGGATGCCGCGAGCGTCCCAGGCCAGGTGCTCAAGGGTGTCGTAGGTGCGGCCATGCAGGTAGGGTCGAAATCTGGGGTGGCTCTGCTGTACGACCCGAGCAACCCTGTCCGACTCCGGTGTCGTTGGGCAGGCCCTGTCAAAGAGCTCCTGCATCACCCGGACGTATTCGACCAGGGTCTCGTCCGGGTGCTGGGTTCGGCGCTCCAGTTCTCGCTGGACTCGAGATTGGTATCCAGGCGGAAGAAATTCGTCCTGGAACCTCCGCCGAAAGTCTTCCCAGGACAGGAACGGGGCCACGATGCGCCACCAGCGGGCTGCACCCGCCTGCAACGCAACGGGGAAAACGCGCGCAAGAACGTATTCGTCCGAGGCGCCCACAGCAAGCTTGTAGGCCGCCAGCTCTGCGAGGAAGTCGGCCACGGACTTCCGGTCGTCGTAGCCGGTGTAGGTTGGGACCGTCACCTGGGGACGCGGACCACGATCTTGAAGTCCCGGGTCAGCCACCAGGAGACGTTGTGTGACCGTGTCACATAGGCTGGCCACCCGAGCCATAAGGCCTTCCGCGTCAGGCTCGTCTCCGCTCTCGGCTTGGTCAGCGGCGGCTCTGCGGCGGCTCATCGCGAAAGCAGCCGCGAAAAGGGAAAGACACAAAAGCCGAAAACGAAAGAACACAAAGGAACAGAAGAAGAACACTTAATATACACTATGCACAATAGAGACGACGGCCAAGCCGCGATGGCAAAGATGGCGTCCGGTGCCCGAAGCCTAGTCGAACGGCCACGTAGGCCTAACGGGCAGGGCAAAGTCAAAACGGGAAAAACCCGGCGAAAGACGCCTAAAACAGGCTAAAAGGCCTGCGGTCCATCCCACAGGAGAGCAGTAGGCCCCGCGGCGAGTGCCAAATAATACTGTGGGGATGTGTCCCACGTTGAGCGCCAAATAATACTGTGGGGATCTGTCCCACTGCTCGCCCGCAAGAAAGACACGCAAGGCAGGACACAGCAAAAACACACCTTTACTAGTTCGAGTCCCTGCTGCCGAGGTCCTCGTGAGCCACGCACGTGATCGTTCCAGCTCTCGCGCCGTGCTGGTGGCACGCTCCTGTCGGTCACCGCAGCTACCACACACCCCGCTTGTCGCTTGCCACAATATATATATATATATATATAGACGCTTTACAGCAGATGTGCCTGGGCGCCGCCATAACCGACCTTCAGTTTTTGTTTCCTCTTATTCCGTTCGCTTGATTTCATCATTTCCACAGCAGGACAGGTTATTGCCATTTTAAGTGTTACTGTGTCCTTCCCCCCAGCATAGGCTGTTGTGGAGACTCGTCAACGCCCGCTTCTGTGGGTTCGGCATCTCGGTAAGACAAGAGAAGGGCGGCTATGGCGGCTCAATCTGGCGCCTGTGTAAAGCGTCTATATATTCGCTCGAAACGTCGTAATAAACTTCGAATTAGTAACTCGGACAGTACGCATCTTTGACTTATATATATATATATATATATAGGTGAGGTAAGGTAAATATAAAAACAATGGACCGGGAAAAGTTAATAAGTCAAAGATGCGTACTGTTGGAGTTACTAATTCGAAGATATATATATATATATATAACGACCACTTCCCTACGAGTCTTACAAAACCTCTCTGCTTCGGCGGGCGTTCTCCACTGCGCGCTGCAGACAGACCGCGCGGAGCAGTACGGGAAAAAGAGAACGCGCTCGAGTGGAGTTGCAGCTGCTGCACGCACTCGCCTGGTATGTAGGAAAGGTTGAAAGGAAGTCGCTAAGGTGAGACAATGACGAGAGCATGTGCAACATGCCATTTATTTTTATTTTACTGATCGACCGTTGCGGACGCCAGCAAGCGCAGCGCGTGTAACAAACAACCCCTGCATCTCCTTATTGCTTTGGAAATGAAGTTAACGGTATATTCGCGCAAGCAAAGAAATAAAGCATACAAACTCGCGAATCACAGAGAAAAAACGTCACAAAGCAAAATGTCTATATATCGGCGAAGAATTTATTTAGTGGGCTCTGCCTCTCGAGTACCGCAGTCCGGTCCTCACAGGTATCGCCTCACGTCGAGCAATTTTTGCTTTTCCCTTTGGGAATCTCGATCCTTGTTAACAGCCTTAGCAAAGAAATGCATCCTGGTCAGAGCATAGAATTTGATGACATTTGCTGTGACCAAGCGTCCATGTTCACTGCAGCCAACTTCCTGCAGCGCATGCCCCTGAAGGAAGAGCAGGAAACAGATCATGCTCTTAGCATGGAGCTTGTTTCTAGTAAAGAAAACAGTGAAGGTGTTTTCCAGTATTTTCACATATGCGTCAAGTGGTTTCGAATGGTACAGCGAACCCCCGTGATCGAATTCAATGAGGCGTTGCATTGCACTCAGCCTGCAGGGGCAGAACGCTCAAACAAGATGCACATTCTGGAAACGGGAGTTTTTGAGGGACTTGCGGACCACAAAACTCGGTACGTAATATATCAGCCGACTACCACTTCTTTTCTCTACACAGACGTGGTGGCCAATCAGGATACTGTAGTCTTTTTGCACAACTGCAGCATGAGCCATACTTCCCTTGTCCAACAGTTTATCGGCGAGTGCTGTTACACGAGCAGCCTTTTCTTTTCAAGCATCAGACGGCTGCAAAAGTGCAGTTACAAACTCAGCTTGTTAGTTCCCATTCTTCGGTGGTCTTGCAAGGCTGTAGAAAGTTATGTTTTTAAAGGGGCCATGAAACGAACTTTGGGTTGGGATAAATGATTTTAAATTTGGACTCTACTAATCGCATATCGTTTAGTTGGCGAAAAGATAGAGTGTAGAAAGTCAAAAGGCAGCTATACGCTGCAGGAATTGTGGGTGTTCTCCTGCGTTGGACAACACAAAGGTGGTGGGACGCATGAGGGTCAAGTGGGAGAGAGAGATCATGAAAGCGGCGCGTATACTTGCCTGTGGACCAGATCACTGCATTAGTGTCGCGTCAGTGCATCTGACCAACAGGGAATGGACCTCTTGGCGAATATGTGCTGCCACCTAGACACGCGAATCGGTTCGAGACTAGGTGACTTGAAAACAGCGCGCGCCCAAGGCCTCTCCCACCCGTTCCACACCCAAAACGTCAGCTACATCCTGTTCATCCATTGAGGCGATGTGAGCGAGATACGGCTCCCCCAAGCTCACCTTTTTCCCCATCGTGCGTAATCTTTCGCCCCGAGGTCGACACAACGAAACCGCTCAAAGGCGAGAAATGCAAGATGGCGGATTGTTTGGAACTAGATACTCTCGAACCCAGGCGCATGAAATACTCCGCGCATGCGCACCGCGTATTTCTACAAAAGGTCCATTGCAATTGTTTAACTGTGACCACCCTTAGTATACTGTACACGCGATCTGTAAAGGTCTAATTTGTGTCCTGAACGCGGTGTGCACGTGGTACGAACGTGGAGTGTACGCAGCGTATATCTTATCGTTTTCTCGTGCCGCTGTCAGATTTTTTTAATATTTGTTCTGGTCACGCGTTTTGCAACGTCCTTCCAGTGCCGCTGTTTTTTTGTGTGTTAGCATTTATCTCTTTTAAAAGAGAAAGAAGAGCTTGTGCTTGCGCGGACCACTGTGCGCGCGTGGAAGTCATAGTAAATGTTTGGTTGTTAGTCAGCGTATGTCCTGTGTTCTTCTTCTACTTTGTGTCCGGTCCGTTTGGCGCTGTTTCTCATGTCGTTCAACCAGCCAGCCCAGCAAGCTATCCTCTTATTGCACTGAGGTAATCAGATAGTACAAAAGAAACAGTGTGCTCCGTAGAGTCACACGGACTCCAAGGGCAGTCCCGGCGCTTAGGAATCCACCACCGTGTTGGGCAGCATACTTTTCCCATTCACTCATGAAGGCAATGAACTTTTTCAAAAACTGGGCACTTCCTGACTGGGCTCGAAGGCTCTTAGACCGGACTCTGGATGACATTTACGAAAATCAACATCTCCATCAGCTTTACAAACTGCTCTGTTGGTTCAGTTGTTCTGAACCTTCCGTTAAAGTCACCTTTATAAAGAAAAGCCCTTTCAACACATCTTGACTGAACAGTTGAAAAGCCAAATTCACAGGCAATTTTTTAAACGCGTTTGGTTGTACATGTGCCTGTGTTATGTGTGGCATCACTTTAAGCGTCAATGCTTCCTTGTCCCTTTTCCATGCCTCTTTGATGAAATCAACATGAGCATGAACACATGGGATTGGTACACCTTTTGAGACTAAGGTATTCCGCACGCATTTGATCAGATGAGGAAAATCAGACATCAAGGATAGGCTCCTTGCTCTTTCGACAGCATGAGGAACCTTGCAGGTGATTTCCTTCGACGAAGCTGCACAAGTAAGTAATCTCTCTGAATAACCGTAGATAAGCAAAAAAAACTTTTCAATGTGATTTTAGGACGAATATTACCCACCTTTGATTCCCAGCAGCTTCCGGAGACAGCGATTCCAGGGAGCACATCACTTGTCAGAAATCGACGAAGGAGCCGGATATTTCAGCCAGTATCGTAGCTTCCAGGAGAATCTTCGAGAGGACAGGCGCCTTTACATTGCATCTGGAAGCAAAGACTCCGGGGATTTGTATCCACTTTCCTGCGAAAATAAGATGTTGCACTGTGAGAAATATAAAAATGTAAATTTAGGGCTTAGTCATCACTGATGCAAATATTACCGCGAGCGCAGCTGACCAAGCAGGCAGCGCGCTCGTGGCCTAACGGTTATCGCGGATGCCTTCCGCGCAGAAAGCCACGGGTTCGATTCTTGGCAGCGGGGACGCATTTTTGTGGACTCTGACGTAAATGTTCTGGTAAATTCGAGAACCGTGTTGCATGTTCGAGGTCAGAAGGTTCTACACGCAGAACCTTCTACGTCGATTCTTCCAGAACCCCACGCGTGTACATAAGGGGCTCCGCGTGGCGAGCCGCAGTCAGTTTCGCCTCAGCGTTCGTTCTTGCTGCTTCGCCGCCTTCGACGCCCGCGACGCTCTCTTGTTATCTACTCTTTTCTTCTGTTCCTTTCTTTATTTTTGGGCATAAGTTCGCCCATTAAACGTTCAGTTTACTCAGTTATCGCCTCATCACTTGTCATTCGTGACATTTTGGTGGAGGAGCTGGGTATCGCATTCTATGCCCGTGGAGCGTACCCCTCCGAAAACACGCCCGCCAAGTGACGTGGTCAGCCCCGGGAGGTTACCCTTCGCAGAAGACGCCAAAGCCCGATCAAGCCGCCGTGCCAAAGGCCAATCCCCGGAATTCGGACCCTTGCCACCGAAACCGAGGAAGAAGACCGCGACGATGACCACGCCACCTGTCGTTGTCCTACCCGTCGCCGCCCGTACGCCCCTGTCCTTCCATGGCGAGCCCTATTAAGACGTCGAGGACTGGCTACAGCAGTACGAGCGAGTGGCCCAGCACAACCGAAAGACAGAAGAACAGCGCCTACAGAGTCTTTATTTCGCACTCGAAGGAACCGCCCGGCACTGGTTCGAGAATCGCGAAACTTCCCTGGCCTCGTGGACCGCCTGCAAGGACGCGCTGATACGGACTTTCACCAACCAGTACCGACGGGAGAGGGCCGAGGACCTCCTTTGAATGAGGACCCAGGGCGCAAGCGAGACGATCACCAGCTTTGTAGAAGATGTTCTGCGCCTGGTCGCTCGCGCCGACCCTACTGAAAAAAACCATTTGAAATTCAAACGGGTAGGAATCTGGTCGCCCGTTTGAATCAAATGGGTAGCAAACCTGTCAATCTGTTTGGATCAAACGTGATTATGGGATACGAGTACCCGTTTGAAACCGTACCCGTTCGGTACGGGTACCCGTTTGAAACGGTACCCGTTCGATGCGGGTACCGTTTCAAACGGGTGCCCGTATCCCATAATCACGTTTGATACGGGTGCCCGTTTGATACGGGTGCCCGTTTGATACGGGTGCACGTTTGATACGGGTGCACGTTCGACCAGGCACGCGACCACATATTTGAATGCGCCATTCGGATAGACAATTTATTCGCTAGCCCTAAATAGGCATCGTCTGGAAGGTTGGTAGTCTGAAACTTATTTAAGACGTCTCGAAACTCATAGACCTATTTCTAACATGGAGGTAACACGTGGAAAAAATTGTTCTCGCACAGGTGCTTGCAAATGGGCAGAAAAACAGACACAAAAGATCGTTTTCAATTTGCCTAGAAGTTTATTACAACTTACTTTGTAGACAAGTAGAAACGTGCAAGCGTTCTGTGAAATGTGAAGATGCACTCTTATACTGCCGAGGTAATTTCAGACTATATGGCAGACTTTGGGAAAAATTATTTTCCCGGCTGCCGCGACATTAAACGCTGCATTATTCTCTAGATAATCTGGAAGAGTACGCGTAAAAGAACGGTCAATCGTTGCCAACAAGCAGGTTGCAGTGCACTCACCATAATAATAGCTGACTTGAAAGATGTAATCCAAAATATAAGTCGACAAGGTCAAAGCAGGACAACCACACAAACACAAAAACGAGAAAGAAGGCTCCATGAAGTTTCAACACGATGCGGCGCACAAGCTGTCATTTGCGGAACACAACCAAACCGCAAGAATTCCTGACTTCTTTGAAGAGTCGCTTGTTGCCGATATACGCGCAGGACTTTTCGAACACTGATAGCTTTGGTGCACATCCAATACGTTGCCGGAGACATCCTAATAAGACCGCAGGGTTAGACGACAGATCGAAGCAGGTGGGACGAGCGAAGTTCAAACTGCAACTGAGAAGAAGCAGACAAAAAAAAAAAAAGCGGCTGCTGGGCGCGCCGTTCCGGATCTCGATGTTTATCAGTGTGTAGCTCGCGCGCTGCTGCGGGTCGCGTGACAGAGCTGACCAGAGGGGAGGCAGGGGGCGAGATCAAGGCGAAGGACACCGGCACGCACCCCACCCTTCAATAATAAAAAAAAACAAAAAAACTCGCGGTTAGTTTTTTTTTTTTTTTTTGCAGTTAATGCTAGGGGAGAGGGTGCACCAACCGCTGTACCGCTGTACACGCGCTTTCCTCCTCTCTTCGAATTGCAACAGAACGTTGACTATGCCGCGTTTGCAGCCTCGGAAAGCAGGCGAATAGACCGATCTCACCAAGCGTTCCACGCATGCGTGATGCCGCCATAACTGTAGTTCGCAGGAGGCAGACGCCAGTTCACGAGACAGCTCATTCCGCCTCGTGCTCTGCTCGCGCAGACCTCCAGCAGGGTTGTCGCGCGTGCAGAAAGACTACAGCTCCCACGATGCATGTCGGCAGCGGTGGCGTGCTGAAACTAGCTGGTGAGATCGGTCTATTCTTTTAGCACGCTCGAAACCTGGAAATGGCGCGCGCCGCCCTGAACCTCGGCTTGCGCCCGAGCGAAAAAAAGCACCCAGCGCGAGATCGTAATTTGACTGCTGCAACAGCGGGCCTGCTCTCGCAATGCTCGATGTTCGTACAGCCACGTGTTCGCGCGTTACCTTCGCTGAGTCTTGAATAGACCGATCTCACCAGCTAGTTTGAGTACGCCACCGCTGTCGACATGCATCGTGGGAGCTGTAGTCTTTCTGCACGCGCGACAACCCTGCTGGAGGTTTGCTCGAGCAGACCACGAGGCGGCATGAGCTGTCTCGTGAACTGGCATCTGCCTCCTACGAACTACAGTTATGGCGGCGTGACGCATGCGTGGAACGCATGGTGAGATCGGTCTATTGAGGCGAAAGGATGTCAAAAAGTATATTCTTTCACGCGGTCGCGTCCTCTGCGAGAGAGATTCGAGCTGAATAAGTAAATTGAAGCAACAAAGAACGCCAAAGTTTTAAAATTCTGTCAAAAATATCGCTCGGCAGCGTCGCATGTTTACGTAAAAAAAAATGTTTATTGTTGTTGCAGTACAAGCGAACATCAGCTCAATCAAAATATAAATATAATTACTTGCATTACGCGGCCCTACTGAAAAAAAAAATTGGTGCCTGTATGAAAGTAAACGGGTTCATACCGTTAACAGTTTAGCCATACCGACCACCAGTTTGTCAAAGGGGTCGCCCGTATGGCTCAAATGGGTCCCCCATATGAGCCATAACGGTAACCTATTTGGGCAAACGGGCCACCTCTTTGGCAAACGGGTCAGTTGTCTGGGCAAATGGGTCACTCGTTTGGGCAAAGTTCTCGCACGTTTGTTCAAACCGGTGGCCATGTTGCACAAACGGGTGACCGGTGACCGGCAAGCTGTACCGGTTTAATCAAACGGCTCTCCGGAGCCCGTTTAATACTGAACGTACAGGTCGGGGGACTGGGCACGCCAGTTTCAGCAGTGGCAGCCTGTTTCGGGAAAGCCGGGAGCGCCGATTCATCGATTTACAATCGTCCGTGTAATGCAAGTACTTATATTTATATTTTGATTGAGCTGATGTTCGCTTATACTGCAACACCAATAAACTTTTTTTGTTTACGTAAACATGCGACGTTGCCGAGCCGATATTTTTGACAGAATTTTAAAACTTTGGCGTTCTTTGTTGCTTCAATTCACTTATTTAGCTCGAATCTGTCTCGCAGAGGACGCGACCGCGTGAAAGAATATACTTCTTGACTCCCTTTCACCTCAATTCAAGACTCAGCGAAAGTAACGCGCGAACACGTGGCTGTACGAACATCGAGCATTGCGAGAGCAGGCCCGCTGTTGCAGCAGTCAAATTACGATCTCGCGCTGGGTGCTTTTTTTCGCTCGGGCGCAAGCCGAGCTTCAGGCCGGCGAGCGCCATTTCCAGGTTTCGAGCGTGCTAAAAGAATTCGCCTGCTTTCCGAGGCTGCAAACGCGGCATAGTCAACGTTCTGTTGCAATTCGAAGAGAGGAGGAAAGCGCGTGTACAGCGGTACAGCGGTTGGTGCACCCTCTCCCTAGCATCAACTGCAAAAAAAAAAAAAAAAACTAACCGCGAGTTTTTTTGTTTTTTTTTTACTATTGAAGGGTGGGGTGCGTCCCGGTGTCCTTCGCCTTGACCTCGCCCCCTTCCTCCCCTCTAGTCAGCTCTGTCACGTGACCCGCAGCAGCGCGCGAGCTACACACTGATAACCATCGAGATCCGGAACGGCGCGCCCAGCAGCCGCTTTTTTTCTTTGTCTGCTTGTTCTCAGTTGCAGTTTGAACTTCGCTCGTGCCACCTGCTTCGATCTGTCGTCTAACCCTGCGGTCTTATTAGGATGTCTTCGACAACGTATTGGATGTGCAACAAAGCTACCAGTGTTCGAAAAGTCCTACGCGTATATCGGCAACAAGCGACTCTTCAAAGAAGTCAGGAAGTCTTGCGGTTTGGTTGTGTTCCGCAAATGACAGCTTGTGCGCCGCATCGTGTTGAAACTTCAAGGAGCCTTCTTTCTCGTTTTTGTGTTTTTGTGGTTTTCCTGCTTTGACCGTGTCGACTTATATTTTGAATTACATCTTTCAAGTCAGCTATTATTATGGTGAGAGCACTGCAACCTGCTTGTTGGCAACGATTGACCGTTCTTTTACGCGTACTCTTCCAGATTATCTAGAGAATTATGCAGCGTTTAATGTCGCGGCAGCCGGGAAAATAATTTTTCCCAAAGTCTGCCATATAGTCTGAAATTACCTCGGCAGTATAAGAGAGCATCTTCACATTTCACAGAACGCTTGCACGTTTGTACTTGTCTACAAAATAAGTTATAATAAACTTCTAGGCGAATTAAAAACGATCTTTTGTGTCTGTTTTTCTGCCCATTTGCAAGCACCTGTGCGAGCACGATTTTTTCCACGTGTTTCCTCCATGTTAGAAATAGGTCTATGAGTTTCGTTACGTCTTAAATAAGTTTCAGATAACCAACCTTCCAGACGATACCTATTTAGGGCTAGCGAATAAATTGACTATCCTGAATGGCGCATTCAAATACGTGGTCACGTGCCTGGTCGAACGTGCACGCGTATCAAACGGGCACCCGTATCAAACGGCCTCCCGTATCAAACGGCCATCCGTATCAAACGGGCACCCGTATCAAACGGGTACCTGTATCAAACGTGATTATGGGATACGGGTACCCGTTTGAAACGGTACCCGTATCGAACGGGTACCGTTTCAAACGGGTACCCGTATCCCATAATCACGTTTGATGCAAACGGATCGACAGGTTTGCCACCCATTTGATTCAAACGGGCGACCAGTTTCCCACCCGTTTGAATTTCAAATGCTTTTTTTTTCAGTAGGGGGACGATTGTAAATCGATGAACCGGCGCTCCCGGCTTTCCCGAAACAGGCTGTCACTGGTGAAACTGGCGTGCCGATGCCCCCGACCTGTACGTTCAGTATTAAACGGGCTCCGGAGAGTCGTTTGATGAAACCGGGACAGCTTGCCGGTTACCGGTCACCCGTTTGTGCAACATGGCCACCGGTTTGAGCAAACGTACGACAACTTTGCCCAAACGAGTGACCCATTCGCCCAGACAACTGACCCGTTTGCCAAAGAAGTGACCTGTTTGCCCAAATAGGTGACCGTTATGGCTCATACGGGGGACCCCTTTGAGCCATACGGGCGACCTCTTTGACAAACTGGTGGTCGGTATGGCTAAACTGTTAACGGTATGAACCCGTTTACTTTCATACAGGCAGCAAATGGTTTCTTTTAAGTAGGGGACCCTCTAGCCACCGACGGAAGAAGCTTCGGATCCTGATGCGAGGCGTAAAAGACGACATCTTCAGTGGCCTTGTCCGCAACCCTCCAGCCACCGTCGAAGATTTCGTCAAGGAAGCCACAAACATCGAACGTGCGCTTCAAGCACGGGCCTCCCATTACCAGCGACTTCCCGGCATCGCTGCCCTCTCGACTTCCAGCTGCAACGGCCAGGACCTCCGCGAGATCATCCGGGACGTCGTGCGAGAGGAAATCAGAAAGCTTCTTCCTGCTGCCGCAAGCCCGGATTCGCCCTCAATCGCCGAGGTTGTCCGGGCAGGAGTTCAGCAGGCGCTGCAGCCACAAGTTCTTGTCAGCGCCACTCCCGAACCACCGACGCTGAGCTACGCTGCAGCAACCCGACGACCACCGCCCCCTGCTCACCCGTATGCGGCGCCACCCCGACGGGAACCTCCAGCACCGCAGTTTTCCCGACGCCAGGAAAATCGGGCGCACGCCCACCCAGAACCAGCAGCGCCACGAAAGACCTACGTGTGGAGGACGGCCGTTCGACGCCCGTTGTGCTATCACTGCGGTGAAGCCGGCCACATTTACCGCCGATGCCCCTACAGACAACTGGGGCTGCGCGGGTTCCACCCGAACGACCCGCGCCCAAGGTACGACGAGCGCCCTCGCGACATCGAGGAGTACCTCCGACGTTCGCCCTCCCCAGTGTCGTCTCTCCGCCGTGAAGCCCGCTCCCCATCGCCACGACGTTCAGCTTCCCCAGCGCCACGACCTCGCCGAGAGAGCCTGTCTCCCCTCCGTCGCCGGAAAAACAAAGTGCGGCAACGCCTGGAGGTGACGTTGCCGAAGACGACGGAAGCAAACAGCCTCCAAAAACGCCGGACCGCTCCCACTCTCCCGACGCTCCGCATCGCACCGACGCCCCTGCCACGGTGTCCAACAACTTAAAAGTTGTTATCGACGGCCACGACGCATCGGCGCTCGTCGACACCGGAGCAGACTACTCCGTTTTGAGTGGGAGGCTCTCTCGCCACCTTCGCAAAGTCATGATGCCGTGGGATGGACCCCAAATACGAACCGCAGGAGGACATCTCATCACGCCCGTCGGAAGGTGCACTGCTCGCGTAGAGATTCACGGCGAGACGTGTCCGGTAAAGTTCGTCGTTCTACAAGACAGTTCCAGAGATGTCATTCTTGGCATGGACTTTCTGTGCGAATACGGCGCCGTCATCGACCTGGGGGAGAACAGATTGACGCTGCGGAAGCCTGTTCCGCCTTCAGGGAAACCCCAAACAGCGTCAGCCGCCGTCCGAGTCGCCGCCGCCCACGTGAACCTGCCGCCGCGATCAAGTGTTGTCGTACCCGTCATGGCCGATGCAGCTACCTGCGGCGAAGTTGTCCTGGAAGGCAACCTTCAATTGCTTCTGGGAAGAGGAATAGGCGTCGCAAGAGGAGTGGCCGAACTTCAGGATGGGCGGACTGTGGTCCTCGTGACGAACTTCCGAAATGAAACGCAACACTTCACGAAAGGTGCAGCCTTGGGCACGTCGAGGAACTTCGAAACGCCGCCGAAATCGCCACGATTACTGACGAAACCTCGGCACCTCAACAAGACAGAACGTCGCCAGCGCAGCTCGACATTGACCCTAATCTTCCGGGCCCGAAACGACGGCAGCTGCTTAACCTCCTCGCCGAATACAGCGACTGCTTTGCGACGTCGTCAAAGGTGCGCCAAACCACCGTTGCGAAGCATCGTATTGTTACTGAGGACGACGCGCACCCTGTGCATCGATCGCCATACCGAGTCTCAGTAAAAGAAAGGGAGGTCATACAGAAGCAAGTGCAAGAAATGCTGAACGACGACATAATCCAGCCTTCCAGCAGTCCATGGGCCTCTCCGGTCGTACTGGTTAAGAAGAAGGACGAACGCTTAGGTTTTGCGTGGACTAGCGACAGCTGAACGCGGTGACGAAGAAAGACGTCTACCCACTCCCCCGCATAGACGACACGCCAGACCGGCTGCGCCACTCTCGATATTTTTCATCGATGGACCTGAAGAGCGGCTACTGGCAGATCGAAGTCGACGAACGGGACCGAGAAAAGACAGCTTTCGTCACGCCAGACGGACTGTACGAGTTCAAGGTGATGCCTTTTGGACTATGCACGGCGCCAGCAACTTTCCAGCGTGTCATGGACACCGTACTGGCTGGGCTGAAATGGCAGAGCTGTCTCGTCTACCTTGACGACGTCGTAGTGTTTTCAAGCGACTTCGACGAGCACTTGCGACGACTCCGAGCTATTCTCCAGGCCATACAGACCGCCGGGCTCACCCTTAAGCCATCGAAGTGTCGGTTCACCTGTGACGAACTGAAGTTCCTAGGACACGTGGTTAGCAATGATGGCGTTCGCCAAGACCCAGAAAAGACTCGCGCCGTCGCGGCATTTTCAGCGCCGACAGACAAGAAGGCCGTGCAAAGATTCCTGGGACTATGTGCGTACTATCGGCGCTTCGTTCGGGACTTCGCAAGGATTTCGGCACCGCTCACAAAGCTCACGAAGGACGCCGAGAAGTTCGAATGGGCCATAGAGCAGCAGCAGGCATTCGACGAGCTGAAGCGACGACTCCAGACTCCTCCTGTTCTTGGACATTTCGATCAGGATGCGGAAACCGAGATTCACACGGACGCAAGTAACGCAGGACTTGGTGCGGTACTGGTTCAAATAAAAGAAGGCACCGAGCGAGTCATTGCCTACGCAAGTCGGACACTATCCAAGGCGGAGAAAAATTACTCCACGACTGAGAAAGAATGCCTTGCGGTCGTCTGGGCAATCACAAAGTTACCACCACTCGCTCTGCTGGCTTGCCAACCTCAAGGACCCGTCAGGACGCCTGGCTCGATGGAGTCTCCGACTACAAGAGTTCATCATGACTGTGGTCTACAAGTCAAGCCGGAAGCACAGCGACGCCGACTGCCTGTCTCGATCGCCCGTCGAAACACCTTCCGGCAGCAGCGACGACGATGAAGACGAGTGCTTCCTAGGCGCAGTGAACACCGACGACAGGGCACGAAGTCAACGAGACGATCCTGAGCTGCGCGCACTAATAGAGCACCTGGAAGGGCGCTGGAGTACCTTGCCACGTGTTTTCTCACGAGCCCTGTCGACCTTCGTCATGCGACAAGGTGTACTCTACAAAGAGATGTTTAAGGACAACAACTTGTCGTGGCTGCTGGTAATCCCTACTGACCTTCCAGAGGAGATCTTCCAAGCCTGCCACGACGACCCGACGTCCGGACACCATGGTTACAGCCGGACACTGGCCCGTATTCGTGAAAAAGTATTACTGGCCCAAGCTCCCCAAGACCGTCCACCTATACACACGATCATGCCACGAGTGCCAGCGACGCAAAAAACCTCCGACGAGGCCGGCCGGACTCCTGCAGCCAATTTCTCCTCCAACTGCACCCTTCCAGCAGATCGGAATGGATCTACTTCACGTGACCCCCCTCCCCCTGCCCCCCGAGGTCACGTGACCCCCTCCCCCTTTTCCCCCGAGGTCTAGTGACCCGGGGGTCACGTGACCTGAGGGGTTACGTGACCCCCCCCTCCCCCTCCTCCCCCAGGTCACGTGACCCCGGGGGGTTGACGTGACCTGAGGGGTCACGTGACCCCCCCCTCCCCCTCCCCCCCGAGGTCACAGATCACGACCCCCCCCCCCCCCCGAGGTCACGTGACCCCCCCCCCCCGGAGGATATTGAAGATAGAGGGGAGGAGGAGGAGGAGAGGTATACCCTCCCCTAATTACCCTTCCCTCCTCCTCCTCAAGAGCTGCGCTCCAATTCGGCGTTACAGGGAGTTGTAAACGGCTTTCACTTTTTTTCGGGTATTTTCTAGCCTTTTTTTTTTCGCCCGAAACAGCTGAAGGTATTTCCTGGCAATCTGTTTCTTAAATGCCGTTCGACGTTTCTTCTTGAGCATGTACGTCCGGTTTTGGATGAGTTTTTTGTGTATTTGAATCGTAAGCAAGCTCAACCGTAAGGTGTTGTCACACAGCAGTTGTTTGCGAAGTGCATGGAACCAAACTGGACACACTGAGCAGCTGCCACTGGCTCAATTTCACAGCCTGGGCAAAGAAGCAATTGCTCGGCCTTTTTCAATGCCGGAAGGGCGTCATCTCGTCTACTTACACAAATATCTTTGACTTCGATGCCTCGGAAATATATGGTGCAAAGGTATGCGCTCACCTGTACAGCGGTGGCTTCGGCACATGACAAGAAAGTAACGTGCTTTAGACACGCACATGGTCTGGTTCCATCCGGGCGTGCCATCCAAAGCACAATGCCGTTGGATCGTTCGATAAAACGATTCTGCTGCAATACATCGAGGGTGGCAGAATGTCGCTAAACGGGTGCGTCTCCGGTGCTGGTTCTGTACGGGCATTTCCAGGATCACGGTCATGCGTGGATCCGCTTGCAGCCCTGCGTTTCAGTGGTGGGGTACCACGGTCAGCGAGGTTTCTTTCTTTCCTCTTTTTGGGGACAGGCCTTGTCAGATACGAGGGGGCGTCGGGGAATATCGTAGGAATGGCTTCGTCGATAAGCACTGGCTGTTCGCGGTCCAACTCGACGAGCTCGACATTGATTTCGTGCTTGAAAGTTTTTTTATATGTAGCGTTCATCAAAGTGACGGGAACACACGACACAGGTTTCGTCGAGAACTTTGTCTTCTCGCTTGATGTTCGTCGCCCATTCTTGCCGACGAAGGGGGTCGACTGGAGTCCGAAACAACGATACTTTTTTTGCAGCCGATTTGTAGCCGCCTTTGCACAACGGCGCGAAGCAGGTCATACCTTTCTTCGCCGGCATGATCAGGTTCATCCAAAACACTGACGCATGACACACCGTTGGTGTTTAGTTGTACACTGCCATGTAACCAGATCCGCACAAAAAACAAAGAAAGACCCTCGGACGGCTCGGTTAAGTCACACGAAAAAACATACGTTCGCCATTTTCGCTCGGGCCGCCTACGGGGAGAGTAGCGCGCGCCTGCTGGACGCAGCGCCCCCTGCGCGCGTCATCCAAACCGGTTTCTCTGTGGCCGCTTGAAAGGCGTACGCTCGGGACACTAGAAAACCCTCTCTAGCCTCTGCAGTATGAGCTCAGGGAGTGGTCAGGGCTGCCGCACTCCGTGTCAACGGCTCGGGAGGGCGCCACTTAAGCATGTGTTGGATAGGCTAGGGTGCCTTCATGTGCGCTTCGCATAGGGTGATGCCAACTGCCTGTTTCCCTTTCCCACACCCTCTTCCACCGCCATTTTGTTCCTCTCGTTATTTCCCCGTGCGCCGGAAAGTGGCCTTTGTGTCCGTCGGTAATCCCATCCGGGGGGTAGATGCTAATCCTCCCTCCGTGGGTTCCAAAACGCTGCTCCGAACTTGTGAGATAAGGTGCTTGTTTCCGGAAGGGTTATAAGCCCCACGGATTATCGCTGAGAACCAAAATGGCTGCTGGTTTGTCTGCGAGTGGTAATACAAAGGGTCGCATCACCCTAGCAAAGCGCACATGAAGGCTCCATAGGATAGACTGGATAAAGCGGACCGTGAGGGCGGCTCGCATCGCATTTGCTGCGGGATTAAACGCTAATTCGACATGATACTTTATTGTCCACAAACGACAGAAAACACGCGGTAAAGATCAGTTCAGAACGGGAGCCACTTCGCGCTACCATACCGCCAAAAGGCCAAACCGCAAGCCAAAGCTGCTCGCCGAAGGCCTTGGGAACGCTCGGAACCAGGCGGATCCTCGAGCCCATACCACCGCAACGCTGTCGCGTACATCCGTGACCTTTCTACGCTCGGCGCTCGTCGGTGCCTGATCCCACTGCCCCTTTCTAGTATGCGCCGCCTTTTCCACCGCCTGGTGGCGGGTATGACGACAGGTCATTTCTTGTTTCCGTACTCTATAAACTGCATTTGTTTCTTTTTTTTTTTAAACAGTTAGCTCCACTATATTTTGTATTTCGACTCAAAAAAGGTATTTAGCGGCTCTGACCAGTAGCAAGGCCGGGACCAAAAACATCACTATGTCGTCACATCTGGCACGCTTTTCGGTGCCGCGGGTGGCCCCCATAGGTGGAGGAGGTTTCCGCGTCGTCCGGTTAAAATATTACGCACTGATATTTAGTTCCTCTCTCTGTGCCCGCTGGCTTGCCCGAACTCCAAGTGACGTGGAAACCGCAAAAAAGGTAGACGCTTAAGTATGATTGCAGGGCC
>JABSTQ010001454.1:0-27263 GCA_013358835.2 Ixodes persulcatus | reverse complement strand
AAAGCCGAGAAAACAAAGTTGTCGGCCAACACACAATTTGGCCGTCAAAGGCGTTTGCGGTCAGCTGTTGTGTAATAACCTGGTTGTGCGAAGTGCTTATTTTCGGCACACGGGTACTTTGACATGACCCTAACTTGACAAAACACTTATTATACCTAAAGGAGGTGGCATAGTTTAACCAGTTGGAATATTGTTTGGGCGGCGTAACTAAATGGGAATCGGTTTTGACCGTCAAAGGCTGTCAAGAGAATACCGCTCATCATGGCCGAGAGGTGCACACTTTACAGGTAGGAAGGGACCAGTGGAAGGTACTTCCAGTTCGAACAACTTTGCGATAGGTGGCTCTAAAGCCGAGAAAAAAAGTTGTTGTCTACAGGACTCAGGGTGTCAGCGTTTCCACATCCAAAAGGAGGCTGATCAAAAGAGAAAGTACACCACATAAACTTCTATACTCAAACGTCGATTGTCCAATGATTCCAAGTTTCATTGTAGTTTTCCTTAGATTCATATTGGTCACTTTTTGGACCGTCCGAATCTTTCTTCATGAAGTACAGACTGCTTGCCATACTTGTCCGGAAATATTATCGACACGTACGATGGGGACGAAACTTTTTTGGAGGGTATTCCTCCAACGAAATTCGCACTGCATACCCGCGAGTGTGGGATGGCATTTCAGTTCGTCCCATCGGCGCTAACATATGTAGGCGTTACTGGTACGAGAGCAAACGCAGAGCGCAAAGCGGCAGCGTAAAATATGTCAGCCGTGCCGACACAGTGGCAGACATGACCGGGAGACCAAATTTTTCGCATCTTACGGCACGGGTTCATCGTTGTCGCTGTCCTACAAAACATCGGCGAGATGAAACACTGTGAAACTTTGTCCCCACGAGAAACGATGCATAAATATTGGAGCACTTAACGACGCAGCAGTTCATGCTGTCAACCAGACTTGGAAAGTAATCCGTTACAAGTAAAGGATTACTTGTAATCCGTTACTTTTTCAAGTAATTTTGTATTCGCCACGTTACTCTTTTTCATAAGTAATTTGCAATGTAATTTCGTTACAAATTATTGTTAACGAAGTACTTTAATTACTCGTTGCCTTTTTAAAAATATGAGCATGAGTAACTGGAGCAATACGAGCAGGACATTCAGCAGCATAAAAAGAGCAAGTTCAACGAAATAGAGAGCATCAGGAAGGGGAAAATAGCCGAAAAGAAAACGCGATATTTTGTATGACCGGTCACTAGAGCGATGAGAACAACGGGCAAGGCACGAGCAAATATACGAAAGACAAACATCAAGTAACACAACGCCGAGTGGGCACTCCGTCGACTTCCATCGTGTTTTTTTCTTCTCTCGGGCATGAGAGAGCTCTTTGTGTTTATTTGTTTTTGTCGTTTACACCGTTTCACCCTTTCCAACTTCTTCGACGTCTCCCGCCACCTACACAGACATCAAACACGGGTCCGTACCCCCTCGATTTGCGGGTTCACAACTCGCGTAAGAGACGATATAGCCTCGCGCGAGGGGGTCGAGTTCACTTTGTCTTTGATGTGCGCTACTGTGTTCTAGCACGCTCTTGAGGCACGGCTGAAAAGCCCCGGCGCGAGGCTAAGAGCATCGTCTTCGAGGGTACGGACTGTACTTCTTTTGGTCTACTTGTCTGGACATGGTGGTGGAGTCCACTCCTCACTTTACAGTCAACTGTAAACACAAAGGGGGGGGGGTGGGGGGGGGGGGGTTAGGCGATCTAAGGGGTGCTGACAGGAAGAGAGAGAGAGAGAGAACGCGTAAAAGGTGTGTGATCCTCTATCGCATTGGGTGACCGATGACCTACCGCTCCTCCCGTTCTCTATGCCCTCCCCTCCCCTCTCCTCTACGAATATTGGTATGAAAGTGAGAACCGATGAACGATCGATAACCCGTAACCGCCACTTTTTCTCTTACTGGTCGAGTTTTCGGTCATGGAGTGTCCGTCGTCTCCATGGCAATATCTTAATGAGATGTTCAAAATTCAGGGCATTAAGGAGAACGGAAACCTAGAGTTTCAGTGCATACTTTGCTTGCCAAAAAGACACACATTGTCATCCGCAAGAACAACGAACTCTAATGTACGGAAAGACATCAAAGTAAGCTGGGACACCCGCATTCTGCATTGGCTATGCATTGTAACGTTAGAACCAAGTTTTTCTTTTCTTGTGAATAACAGGCGAAACATCCGAGTCAAAAGGGAGCTTTCGTAGATCCCTTCTTTAGCTCCGAATCTCGTAGCGGAAGTAGACGCTGCTACTGAGCATGCGCACCGCTAGCTTTGTCTGCACAATTCCAGGAACCATTTCCGGAGGCCGTAAGCTAGCGGTATGGCGGGTGTGGCTGCAGCTTTCGGTGCCTCGTCAGCTTCCAGGTGAACGGGGTGCACCTACACTCTTTCTTTTAAATACAATATTTTATTTTTACAGAACATTTTTGAAAAATATCAAAATTGTTCCTATTGCTTTCTGAATAAGTGTACGGAAAAAGTATCATAAAAGTAACTTGTAACGTCACGAGTAAAGTAATCCGTTACTTTTCAGCGAAAATAATTTGTAACGGTAATCCATTACATTTGAGGCTCGATAATTTGTAATTGTAATCCATTACATTTTTCAAGTAACGAGCACAAGGCTGCTGTCAACTCAGCGCGACCGCACCGCTCCGACTTCAATGCGTACCAATGTACACGGCGTGGTTTCGTTTCGCTGGGGTTCTCACTGCCTTCCTTCGGTAACGGCCGCGCGGCGGCGCGCCGTTGGCGTTTCATCCTCCCTCGCATGGGCGCTGCCATCTTGGAATTACGTGACGCGGCAGCGGAGCGAACGGTGGAGAGGAGGTCGCCTCCTCTCCGGCGTTCGCTCTACTAAAGTGGAAAGAGGTGGGAGGAGCTTCCATTTCGTTCTTGACCTGTCACCCAGTGTTGCCAGATGGAGGAAAAAAATTCAGCAGATTGATCCCCAAAAAGTCAGTAGATTTGCACAAAAATCAGTAGATTCTACGAAATCTGTGTTTTGCCATGTTTTGCTATTTCCATTCATCCACACTTCGAAGAAATAGTATAGAGTGACAAATAACATGGTAATAAACACAAATAAAAATAAAAAAAAGACCAGTTCTCGAGTAATTCTTTTTGAAGGACAAATTAAAATGGCACCGTAAATGTTTTTTTTTTAATCATTATTGACTAGTGTTGCTATTTCGAGGATTATTCTTTGAAATCGAGACTGAGTCACTTTTGGGATCAACAGATGAAGGCGACAGTGCGACATTAACCTGTCGCTATTATTGAAACGAAACCAAAACAAGACATTCCGGCAAGTGCACGCGTACATGTCCAATGTAAGTCCTCTGCAAGCTGCCATCGTTGCTGCCATCTTTCCTTACTGGGCTGTGGAATGTTTTTGACGCAACGCTGTCGGAGAGGAGCACTGTTGAGGCTACTCGTCGTCTGTACGGGCTTATTTTTTTTTTTTTTTTTGTCTGACTCCAAGTTTGCGTTCAAGCCACCGAGGAACAACATTATATAATTTTCTTGCCAGAGCCTGCCAAATAAAAGTAAAGAACCGAAATTTCGTTGTCAATCCCACGCATTCCGCCGGGCAAATGAATGAAAATGGCGGCCCTTTCAGCTGGGAGCAGGGCAGCCGAGAGTTCACGCGCATGCGCTCACGCCTCTCGCTCTGCGCCGCAGGCTGATTGACTCACTCGGGAGAGGGACGTTACGGCGAGATCATAGACTTTCCAAACTCTCTCCTATATGGCTTTGGCCCGGATGTCACCGTCGAACACCGTCGAACCTGCTCTGAGTGAATAGATAGATGAACGTACGGCTAAATCACTCGAATAGGACGGGCTTCTCGGCCATCCAGCCAGTGCTTCGTTTTTAATTATGGGAGAATATGAGTTTCCTTTGATGGGCGACCCTGGGAACTGAAGGGGCCAAATAATAAATTTTTGATATGTTTACTAAAAAAAAGTCAGTAGATTTTCTTATTTTTCAGTGAATCAGTAGACCCGAAACAAAATCAGTATAGATCTACTGATAAATCAGTAGACCTGGCAACACTGCAATAATCCCGAGAGAGAACGCAAGCGTCGCTGCGGTCACCGCGCCCTGTTTGGGTGAGGTGTACCGTGACGTCAGGGGAAGGACTCCGCTCCGCGACCTCGCATTCGGTTCGTTTTTTTGCACCGGTTTCCTGGTTTGGCCTTGTGTGCCGCAAGCACTTCGAGGAGCGGGACCTCGTTTACCCGGTGTACAAGACGCTCGGTTAGTCCGATATTGACGTGCTTCCGTACATTTTATAAGCCTGCTTGTCACTTTTACCTTTATAATTGGGTTACAAATCCCGAAAGCTATCGGCGAAGGCAATTCCGCCGATGGACCTCCCCGTCCGTCCACATGACACAACACAAGGCAATCTTGCGAGGGGTCGGTGAAGAGGAAGCAAAGTTTTTCAGACGCTGGAATTCTGTTCCTTGCATGTTCATGATTTTGGAGAATATTACATCCCGCTCTGCAGGCATTTGAAATGGCATTTAAATCAAGGGCCTTTGGTCGGTCGGCAAATTAGCTCGCGACCACAACTCTGAGCGTGCCACTCTGCATGCGCTGGTTCGCAGATGTTTTAAAAGCCCTGGGTCTTGTTGTGCTCGTGGAGCATAATTGGTTTACGAAGATGCACAATTACTGGAAATTAGTTTGCATGGTAGCAGGAAAAACTGCCGAATTGTCCCCCGTTGCCTGTATGAGATCTAGTGAACTGCCCAAATTATGCACAGCAATAGTACTATAAGTTGGATTGTTTATACTTTTTCCTGACATTCTTTTTTATTCCAGCCATGGGTACTCGGAAAATACATCGTTTAGTGAATTGTCATTTCCAATTAAAAGATACACAGTTGCAGGTCCCCAAGAGCTTCCTCAGCCTCCAAGCTCCTTACAGCTGAACTCTCTGACAAAATAGGAAAACAGAAGGAACAAAAAGCATTCGCACGGCTGTCCAGTGGAAGATGCTGCACTTGTAGAAGGCAATGGGGAACATGTGGAATAGGGAACATGTTCCATATTTTCGTAAGAAAAGCTTCTGGTATTTTAGCTTCAGAACAATTTGATTTAGCTAAAATCTCAATTTTAGAGCCTAAGGAACTAATAACGGGCTAGACACCTTCGCTTACGTTTGTTTTACATTACTTGAGGGATAATATAAACAAGCCCACTGATACCACCAGTGGAGTCCGTTGAAATACTATCCGAATCCAGCAAAGGTTAAATGCGAGCAATGTATATAAATAAATGTTCCTTCTTTCTTTTCTTTGCCCCTGTACTCTCGCTGTCTCACTTTTGTTTCTCTCTCCATGATCCAGACTGTATTTAACACGTTGCTCGAGCAGCATGCAGCTTTTCTGCTTCGGCAATCTTGTTTAAAAACAGAGATACAAAAAAAGAAAAAGAAATAGTATACATAACCTGCCAATTCATTCAGACCATCAGCAGCATTTATTGTGTGAGATGTAAATCTATACTGATGCTCCTGCAATTGTGGTCATATTTCTTTATTTTTATACACCAGCTGCGATTCATTGGGATTGCCTGCCCTGTCAACCAGGCCTGAAATGTTGGTTGAGCTTTCCCCTGCAGCTACTGGCCATACCTCAATAAAGCCACATATGAAAATTTACACTTCCTACAAAAGACACGCACAAAAAAAAAAATTCAATAGAAACGAGAGCACCGACAGCTAACGTCGTCACAGCCTCCACAGGGCGAGCGGGGCGAGTTGGGGAAAAATTCTGACCTCGCCGTGACGTCACCCCGGTTCGCCGTAAGGGGGCGCCACGGGAACTTCTCGGGGCTAGCGAAGTTTTAACTTTTCCGCGTCTTCTTTACTCTTTCTTTTCGTTTCACGATGTTAGTACCTATTGTCCGCGATAAGCGGACTTTTTTTTTTTTTTATCGCTCCAACGTTTTTTGCACATGACGCAGCACGCGGCCGCAGGAGCCGACGGAAGGTGCAAGAAGAGGAGGTCACCGGCGGACAGCAGCAGGACGGTGAGGGGAGGGATGGGAAAGAAGTTCGAGATTGTGGTCGACGCGCGAAACTACTTTTTGAAAATGCGTAGAGGACCTAAGGTTGATACGCCACGTGTCATGCATGCGGCATGCATGAGGCAGCGGATTTAGCGCCGCCGCCGACGGGTTATCGGGCTTTGTGATTGTTATATTTTTGTTACCCGTGGTGTGCGCTGATTGGCGCGTCGAGAAAAGGCGACGTGACGACGGAAGAAAGAATCGACGAGACGGGCAGTTCTGGGCTGGAGCTGGTTCAAGCAAGACCTGGAACCCGAATAAAGCGCTTTCCCCCCAAAGTCTGGCTCCCTGCCTTCCCGGGTCCCACGGCGCCCAAACCACAAGCCGTGACTCCACGTGTCGCTAAAATCTGGAACTAAACTGCCGTGTCCCCGAAAGTTGGACTTGTTACGGAAATTTAAACGACAATTTCACAATTCCTTGTGCTAATTTTGCAAACAAACAGTTAGGATAATTCGTAGGAAAGGTTTCACTAGATTCAAATAATACACCATCATTCACGTTAAAAAACAGCCCTGTTATTTTAAAGAAATATGTAGACTTTTCTTCTGAATGCAAAATATCTCCTACCTAATGATGCCTCGGGGATTGCATTAGCTTGCCGAGGAGTGAATTTCTTGCATGACGTAAAGATGTTATTCAACATATGCGGACGTTTAGGAACGATTGTTCAGTCACCTTCAGAAATTAAACGACTAAAAAAAAAAAAAAAAGGCGTGCCCAGCTGCCGCAGCTGCGGAGAAATGTCAATAATACGCGAGATGTAAAAAAAAAAAAAAACGTGTAGAGGCACGTGGGCACACCCATAGCAGCGGTTAAGCGTAGAGTGCCTCAATGTCCTTCAGCTTAGGGTGATGCCATCGTTTGTAGTACCCGATGCCGACAGCACGCGCTCACAGGGAAAATACAAAGAAATCGCAGGAAACAAAATGTCGCCGTAGCACAGTCAGCGCCACGAGCGCGTGCAGGGACACGCTCTTTCACGCGCTTGAGAACAAAAAATAAAAACAAGCGTTCGAAACAAAATGGCCAGATGTCATCACCCAAGCAAAGTGCACATGAAGGCACCTATAGTTAAACGAAGCTTCTTGCTGCCGTCAGCTTTACAGATTCCAAGATATCTAGTTCCGTAAGCACCGTAATGTTGATGTTGGAGCAAAGGAATATATATATATATAATGCGCTATTATTGTAGATGTAACATTATATTAAAGCGGCTACTTTATAGGCCCAACCACGCTCAAGGTCACGTGATTAAGGTCACGTAATAGGAAGTTTTAGAATGACGTACGCAATTTTAACGCACGCTAGCGCAAGATTTAGCGCTTGCGTTAGCGCACGCTATGCAAGAGAGTTTTAGAATAGCGTTTCTCCGACGCAACGAAAAAGCTCAAGCATCCCTGCTTGCAACGCCACCAAGATAGTCAATTTTTTTTTTATTTCACACACGAAATGCAGTAACTTGAGGGAAAAAAAACAAAACAAGTTTTTTAGGTCCCAAGGACTAGATTTGTTTAAACATGCAACGTGAACGGTCGACCGGTCGTGTCCGCCTGCGTCGCCTCGGCAAGAGAGGTCTCGTGTACTGACCTTCGCACACCGTACCTCCACCGAGAAATGTTCGCGCGTCGCAAGCATCAAGTTGCCGGTGATCGTTGCCCACCTTAAGGGGTGTCCAAACAGGACACTAAAAAACGCACGACTCTGACAAATCGTGAAAATTGAAGCGGACGCCTCACGCTTCAATTTTCACGATTTGTCGGAGTCGTGCGTTTTGTAGTGTCCTGTTTGGACACCCTTTTACTGGGTTTTCCAAAACCGAGTGCAATGTCGTCCCGTATTGAAAATTGCAGTCGCGAGGCGAGGATGCCGCCGACTTCGCGCCCACGACGCCGCCAAAGCGGCCACAGCCATGGTGCCATGCTTCTGGGAGCCGCGCCATTTTTTAACTCTGCTCGTCTCGGCTTTAGCCACATTCTCATTACGAATCCACCTTGGAGGAGCGCAAAGACGCGCACGCAATTTCCGAGAAATAGCGCACGCTAAAATAGCGCACGCAAAGCGCAAAACGTGGTTTGCATTCGGCACATGCGCAGTGGCGACGACGCTATTCTTTCCGCACGCAAAGCTTTAGCGTGCGCTATTCTAAAATTCCCTAATGCCCATGGCTGAAGTGCTCGCGATTAAAGTGATGGTGGCTGAAGCGTATGCTCCGTTCGCGTAATATCGTATGCGTCGGTCGTGAAGCTCGTAAGCACCGGTAGCTGAAGCTGACGCGACCTGACGTCGTTGACGCCGTTCTCGACGTCGTCCTGAAGGTTGCCCTAGAGGTCGTCCTAGAAGTCGTCCTAGACGTCATCTTTGACGTCTTCCTTGAGGCCGTCCTCAAGGACGTCGTCCTCGAGGCATTCCGTGACGTCGTCTTTGAAGTGGTCCAATACGAGCAGAACATTCAGCAGCATAAAGAGAGCGAGTTGGAACAAAATAGAAAACCTCAGGAATCGGAGAATAGCCGAAAAGAAAACACGATTTTTGTAGGGTTAGCTACACTGGCCGAGGTTGAGCAGTTTCGCGTGGCCCTCATAATGAGCCGTGCTCAGTATGCGAGCCGTGCTCGTATGCGGAGCGCGAGGCGGCGGCGGTGGAGCTCCGCATAATATGTGCACGGCGCACGGCACCGCGCACTCCGCATAATGAGCACGGCTCGCATAATGAGCACGGCTCATTATGAGAGCCACGCGAAGCCGCCGCCGCGCGCTCCACCGCCGCCGCGTCCGCCTCGCCGGTCTGCGCATTCCAGAGGAGTGACGTCATAGCCGCGGCAGACGCACTGGCGCCGCCGCGTGCCCAGCTGTGCGCCTCCGTTGCGCAGTAGCCAAGTCTGACGCTGCACCGGAGCCGCTTGATAGTGCCTCTCATTTTGTGCGCATAAGCTCACGCTACGTATATCCTGGCGTAGCCGAGCTAAGCCACCGCAATGTTTTGTATGACACCGGTCACTAGAACCACTAGAAAAACGGGCAAGGCATGTACAAATATACGAAAGACAAAGATAAAGTATAAGACAACACCAAGTAGTCTCTCCGTCGCCTTCCATTGTGTTTTTCTTCTTCTCCCGGGCAGGAGAAAGCTCTTCGTGTTTATTTGTTTTTGTCTTTTACACTGTTTCCCGCTTTCCAACTTCTTCGACGTCTCCTGCCACCTGCACAGATATCAAACGCGGGTCCGTAACCTCTCTATTCGCGGGTTCACAACTGGCGTAGCAGACTATGTAGCCTCGCGCGAGGGGGTCGAATTCTCTTTGTCTTTGATGTGCGCTACTGTACTATAGCAGGCTCTTGAGGCACGGCTGAAAAGCGCACGGATCGAGGCTAAGAGCATTGTCTTCGAGGGTATAGGACGATACTTCTTTTGGTTTACTTGTCTGGGTATGGTGGTAAAGGAGGTTATAAGTACTAGGAGGGGGCACGTTGCAATTTGTGTGAAGCCTAAGAACGAAGGCTAGACGTGAAGCAAGCAAGCAAGCAAGCGGTTGAGGCGGATCACGAGCAGACGACACACTGCTGCTGGTACACGGGACGATCAGGGCAATCGCCGCAATCGCAACGGAGAAAACGAAAGCCTGGCATCGCCGGGACGCTAATTTCCTCCGGCTACGGGATGGGCACTTGCAGCGTGGTCCGCTGCCGCAATCGGATTGGCTTTTCTTCAGCGGGGGTTACCTTTCACCGGTAAGCCCTTGGCGTATTACACACACATAGTTTTACGATAACAGGAATCGATTAAGGATTCTCTCAGATTTCCGGCGGTCGCCGAACTGCGGAAACGATGGATTTCGGCGGTTGGTCGCGGCGGTGGCTGGACCCCATCGAAGTGGAGCGTGGTGTGCTCCGTGCACTTCCAATAGTCAATAAAACATCTCCCAACCTCGAGTCAAGTTGAGCTGGTTTAATTTGTCACGACAGCAATAAAACGTCCCAGTGGACAACCTGCATAGCGGCCGCAAAGAAAAGAAATAAGCCAAGAGCGAAGCTATGAAATTTGCCGGCGGGCGCGAAAATCATCGCTGTGAAAGTGCCTAAGTATTGGTCCAACCTATCGGATCGACATAGTTACGCACTCATCTGTGTATATAATTTGCTCTTGCTTTGGCGACTGTAGCAATTAGTGGCCAGGAGATAAAAAGAAAACTCCCCGCTGATGCACGCAGATGCAAGCTACATTACCCAAAACACGCGAACAGGCAATCGTTACAGCGCTGACGTTCCACGTTGAATACTATCGTTTTCAGGATAGTAACGGTCCGGTAGAAAACAGAATGCATTTACTTTATAGGTGAGGGTACACAACGAAGCGCAGCAGGCGTAGAATCGGTAAGCTGGGCGCGGGCCACAGTTTCTAGCTGCTATGACTGATAAATGAAACGCACCAGCAACACGCTCCCTGCTACCCGCAACCATCAACCACGCGACGGTCACGTGCTGTGCCGATTAGTGAGGAGGGTAAGGAGGAAAATGGAGAAAGAGACGAGGCGTCAAGGGAGCATGGCTTGTGGAGGCTACGCGGCTGACGTCATGCCCTCTCCTACCCTTCTAACCTCCTTGATGGTGGTCGAGTCTGCACCTCACTTTACAGTAAACTGTCAACATAAAGGGGGGAGGGAGGGGGGGGGGGGCCCTCTTAAGGAGTGCTAACAGAGCGAGAGAGAGAGAGAGAGAGAGAGAACGCGTAAAACTGGTGTGATCCTCTATTTTTAGTGAGACCGAGGCCCACCGCTTCTCCCGCTTTTATGCCCTCCCCTCCCTTGGCCTCCACGAATATTGGTATGAAAGTGAGAACCGAACGATCGATAACCCGTAACTGTTACTTTTTCTCTGACCGGTCGAGTTTTCGGTCATGGAGTGTCCCTCGTCTCTATGGCCATCTCTTAATGAGATGTTCAAAATTCAGGGCATTAAGGAGAACGGAAACCTAAAGTTCCAGTGCATACTTTGCTTGCAAAAAACAAACAAAAACATTGTCATCAGCAGGAACAACAAACTCTAATCTACGGAAACACATCAAGGCAAGCTGGGACACCTGCATTCTGCGTTGGCTATAATACATTGTAACGTTATATCAAAGTTTTTCTTTTCTTGTGAATAACAGGTGAAACACCCGAGTCAAAAGGGAGCTTTCGTAGATCGCTTCTTTAGCTCCGACTCACGTAGTGGAGGTAGACGCTGCTACTGAGCATGCGCACCTCTAGCTTTGTCTGTACAATTCCAGGGATCACTTACGGAGGCCGTAAGCAAGTGGGGCGGCGGGTGTAGTTGCAGCTTTCGGTGCCTTGTTAGCTTGCAGGTGAACGGAGTGCACCTACTCTTTCTCTTAAATACAATGTTTTATTTTTACAAGAACTACCATAATACGGGCGTATGAGAAATGAAAAGTAGTGTTGCAGAACCTTTTTGAAAAATATCAAAATTGTTTCTATTGTTTTTTGGTTAAGTTGTAGTTGAACCGGTCATTATTCCGGTTCGGTTCAGGTTCTGGTTCAGTAGATTTGCATTCTTTGTCGGTTCGGTTCTGGTTCAGTAATGCTTTTAAAATAACGGTTTGGTTACCGGTTCCACCAAGCGCAAACTAGTTCAAACTGGTTCTTAAAAACGGTCCACAGCACCCAGTCGTTAACACGAAAAAGTTAGTTCAACACGGCGTCATCCGCATTAAAAAAGAAAAAAAAGGTCATTAGAAGCCGTGCTGCGGAAACGAGGACAGCAAAACAAGTTTATACTAAATTTTGTTTTGTGATCTTGAATTTTTAACGCAAACACCGTTCTATGAAAATTACGTGGTTATACAAGTGCTTGTAAGCCATATCAAAGTAGAGTACTCGTGTGTGAAGTCAATCAATTAGCGCGCACAGTGACACTGTGACAATCGTACGCACCGTACTCACAAATTACCCACAAAAAACAACAAATTAGTCGTTAGTTATTTAGACAGCAGGAGTTTAGTCTGCCAGAGTCGACATTGTTACCCACTGAAGATGAGAAATTTAGCCAGTGCAGTACGACGCCTAGCTTGGGGTCTTAACCAGCTCACGCAATACTGATACACGACCACACGCTGGTATACGATGCTCATCCAGATCGAAACGGCACCCACACCTTGCTCGAACGACTGAGTTGAAGAGGAGAAAGACAGTGAAGGTCAATCGAAAGACGATTAAAACTAAACAAAAAAGGAGAAAAAATACAACGGGCGACTTGCTGTTTCTATGTAACTCAAACATAAGAAAAGAGGTCCTTCAAGTAGCGTCCAGGACACTGGGATACTGGCCGACTAGCGATCGGCACCGCAGTGTCGCGCTCGTCGCGATTCGCCTCATGGCGCCTCCAGATTTCGCCACAGCGGAACAAACGCGCCGACAGCCGTCAACTTTTTGTTTCTGTTTTGATGTTTATGTTCGCTTTCTCCTTCCTTGAGGGTTATTGTTAGCTGAAAGAAAAGGAAATGCACACAAACATTAACACAAAGAATAGCTCTTTAGCCTTTCGGCATAGTCGGATACATCCGGTTTCACTGCGATAGACGCTACGACCTACACGAGCCAATGCATAGTTCATTGCTTGCCTCGTGACTTCGCGCTCCCCGCGTCGCTGCGCCGAACCGGAAGGACACAGGACACCCTCCGAGCTTGACTCCGGTGGCTCGTAGCGTTCTTTGCGGATCATGATAATCTGAAACAAAGCATAGAAGTGCACGTCTCCTCGCCGACGCCAATTAGTGCTGCAGATAGACGTGAAATATACTTATTTGTTTTGTTATTATTAAGCTGTCTCCATGTCGTCGCTGCCGTTTTCTTAGTCAAAACTGAGCCGCTGAGGCTACCGTCGCAAATATATATAATTGGCTTGGCGCCGCCACCCGCGCAAGAAGGCGCGGCTTATATTTCGTTACGCCAAACCGTTTCCAATGAATCGCTAACCGGCCACTTGAAATTACGGTTCCGTTCCGATTCGGGTTCAGTATCAAATTCTTGATTTCGGTACCCGTTTTGTTCTGGTACTGTTAAAATAACGGTTTTGCTCCGATTTTCGGTTCGTGTTCGGTTCGACACCCTCGTTAAAACCTACCTGCTGACCGCGCATGAGTACAACAGCCGCTTTGTCGCGTCTCACGGCGCCAGGAGCAACACCTTGTCTGTCTACAACTATTGAGTTTCGGTTGTTTCAGTGAGTGCGCGCCATTTGTATTCTCGAAGGGGGATAAGACAGTGACACAATCAAGCCGTCAGTTACCTTCAGTGCAATGATGCGTTTTCAAGAGCCACATACCATGTGCCAGCCAATTGTGTCATCAGTCCGTATAAACCCTAGATAAAGGGTGTCCAAACCCCGGCCCGCGAAACGTTTTCGACCGGCCCGCGGCTGGCCGCGGTCCTTAAAATGAAGCCCGCCGGTCCGCGGCCCGCTTCCCGTCGACCCGCTGCCAGCCCTGCTACCGGAGGAAAAAGAAGTGCGCGCAAAGAAAGCTGCGCCGAAACGCGCTTTAAATGTTCGAACGAAGATACCGAAAAGAACGAGAGAAACAGTATGGTAACGCGCGTCATATCGCCGTACTATTCATTGAACACAGTCACCATTAGCCTCACCATTCGTATATAGTCTCACGCTTGATGTCTTTGCAACTATGTTAAAATTCCTGCGCGTTCTCGCGTCCATGTGCTTAGCGTCTTCTGTCACAACTGTTGCATATTGGCAACCTTAGTCTTTCCATTCTCACGACTCCTTTTTTGCTGCGCAATTATGCCGAAGGTCCCAAGCTCTTTGATTTACGCCTGCTGAGTTTTCTTAGTCAAATGGTTGTGTAATGTCATATTTAGCTAAATATGAAATTTCAAATTGAGGTATATGTATTCATCTCTTACTCTAACATCCGTTTCTGCGTGTAAATTGTCCTCTAGGCTTATTAGTTCAGTTCTTAATCTTTTATAAATACTTGTTTTTTCCCGGCCCTCGAGACTGCGACAGATCCTAATCCGGCTCCTTAGCCGGAACGTTTGGAGACCCCTACCCTTGATAGAAATAGACAAAGATCACCTAAGAACCGAGCCCATTCCATTCCCACTCCATTCCGGGCAAAAGGCATCTAACTCTATTCCCATTCCCTTCCTCCCAACGCTGCCGGCGTTTCATTTCCATTCCATTCTGGGGTCGCGAAATTTCGGAATGAATCCGGAATCATGTCATTTCCAGAATGGCAATTCCACACACAAGCATCGTTCATAAGACTAAAGTTAGCAGCGGTGTACTTATCTGGAAAGAAACATGGGTATGATATTCGCTACGTAGCTTCTTACAGGTGAAAGTGCCTCCAATGCGGAAGACAAGTTCACTTAGATCCTCACACGTAGTGGGCTGATGAAGCCTCGAGACAAACAGGGCAGGGTTAGCAGGTGGTCGAGGAACCAAAGACACAGGAGAGTCTTTGCGCGCGCCCAATTCAGGCGGCGGACGACGCTGGTAAAACTGAAGAGTTTTTACCCGTCACGTGTTCTATTGAGTCCTTCCGTATTTGTGGCGGCACTCGGAGTCGGCACGGCAGGGGAGGGTGACTGGCAGCATTTTGGCGGTGCCCAGTGGAGCCAGGCGCGAAGACCCGCCCCTTCAAATGAGGACGAGGAGCAGGAGAAGCGTTCGTTCATGCCACCTTGACGTAGGTACACTCTAAAAAAAAGGGTGTAGTCTTACACCCCCATATAATGCACCCAAAATGTTTAAGTTCGACGTACAGCGCACTGCCGTCTAACTGACGGCCCCAGCGTTTACGTGGGGCTTGATAAAGGTACGAAATAACTAATGAAAAAGCTAAGCTGCCTATCAAAGACTACAAAAAGAAAACGCGGGTTTCGCAGTAGGGCCAAAAAAAACGATATATATATATATATATATATATATATATATATATATATATATATATATATAGGGTGTTTTTTTTAGGCTTAACATAATTTTTTTTTTAAAAACCATGAGAGCTAGATTAATGCGGTTTGTGCAAGTGAGTTATACGGCCAGGGGGACATATTATAGGAGGCTAATCGTAACGATCAGTCGGCTAATTAGTTAAAATTCGTTAATTAACTTTTTAATTAATGAAAATAGACATATAGTTCCAATTAGAAACTTGCTCAGCGTCATCGAAAACCACTAAATCAGTCATTTTCAGAAAGACTTTGAACGTGTGAGAAGCGTAGTAGTGCACGAAAGTTACCGCTTGTGGAGCAGGTACAAGGCTGGGGCTAGATAAGCGACGGAAGAATTGCGCGGGAGCCTTATCGCAACCGCTAGCTTTCTACGTGCTCCACGATTGCTAACTTTAGTGCACTACTGCGCTTCTCACGCGCTCAAAGTCTTTCTAAAAATTACTGATTTAGTTTTTTTTCGATGACGCTGAGCAAGTTTCTAATTGGAACTATATGTCTATTTTCATTAATTAAAAAGTTAATTAACGATTTTTAACTAATTAGACGACTGATCGTTACGATTAGCCCCCTATAATATGTCCCCCTGGCCGTATAACTCACCTGCACAGACCGCATTAATCTAGCTCTCATGGTTTTTAAAAAAAAATTATGTTAAGCTTAAAAAAAAACACCCTATATATATATATATATATATATATATATATATATATATATATATTTTGTAGACGTACATCGGTTATTTTAACAAGTAGTACCACTCGGCTACGAAGCCGCTCGTGAAATTTGGTACCTTCGGTTCGACGTCAGTGCGCTCTACGTTGAACTGAAGTTTTGGGGTGTATATATGGGACAAGGGGTGTAAGTATTACACCTCCTATTTCTGAGAGTGTAGGCCGACTCGCTGTAGCCCCAGTGGAACCGGTGGCATCAGGCGCGGTAAGTGTCAGTTCCGAAATTTGAAGATTCAATTTTTGAAGATCGTCATGAGTGGCAGCGTTCTTACCTCGAAGGAAGCGAAGCGTGCTGACAAGTTGGTCCACTTTCTCAACGAGCAACTTCACGAGCCCGTTGAGACCGCAGGCGCACCGGCCCGTAATAACGATACAGTTTTCGCTGTCTGAGACAGCGCTCTCGGAAACATGGGTAAGCACAAACTCGTCGAGACCAACACTGTCTGGGTCACGCCATTTTGTACATAAAGCACTTTTCATGTGCTCCCTCCGTGAGTTATGTAGAAGTTTTGGTCGTTCGATTGAATGTTTAGTCATTTGCAATTAGGGCTGGGCAATTGATCGATTAACCTTCCGATTAATCGATTAAGGCTTTAATCGCGATCAAATTTTTTAACCGGTTAATCGGTACTCAAAAAGAAGTCAACTGGACGCACGCATGGCTCTATCCTGGACGACCTGCTCTTAAGGAAAACGCTGCGCGGCGTGTATCCGGTCGTTCTGTCCCGAGCGGTTTCCCGTTCCCAGCGAGCAAGGTTCAATTCTCGCGCTCGCGAAGCGTCACGTGTTCGAGGATATACATTACAGTTCTGCCGAGGCCAGACGAACAAGCCGGGCCCGCAATTGATCCCCGCGCGACCGCGAAACTTCACGTGTTGAGGATCTATTACACATCATGCCCAGGCAAGACAAACAAGCAGAAAAGTAAGTTGGGAAGCTAACAACGCCATGGTTACTTGTTTCAGTATTCGGCCCGTAAAAATGGACGAGTTCACGAGTATCAAAGGCAATCTCGCTGGAAAGTTTGGGCTGAAAGTAAACTAAACTGGTGAAGTTGTTAACTCGAAGGAAGTCCACTGCATCATCTACAAAAAGCCGTTTTCGTACAGTGGAAGCGTAAGTTCGCTTCAGTATCACCTACGAGCGAAGCACCCATATACGCCGCTGCAGCAAGGACCATCCGCCAAAACGCAGACAACAATCAACGGCTTCTCATCGAGGCCCCTTTCGGTGAAAAAAGAAGAAAGCATCGCCCAAGCCTTAACTTCTTGTCTTCCTGTCGGAGAATGTGGACAAACTTCTTCGTCTTCGGAGCTGGATCAAAAATATCTGAGTCTTTGAATCGTTGAACTATATGTATCCTCAATTCTAAATGTCCTTTGCGCCGTGTAACAGAGAGTAAAAGAAGTCTTCAAAGGCAAGACGAGTTCTTGCATTATTTTTAATGTATTATTTATGAAAATCAACGCCACCGATTAATCGATTAATTAATCGATTAAAGGGTGGCGATTAATCGGGTTAAAATTTTTAATCGACGCCCAGCCCTATTTGCAATGAAAACAGCGCTTGAAGATGCCACTACAAGCGAGGAATTGTTGCCGACCAAAAAAACTGGGCGGAGCACTTTCCGGACACGACCTTACCCCCTTCATTCCGGGAAGGAATAACGGGGAGTAAGGACAAACGATTAAACAACCGACACTTCTGAAAGCTAGTTAAGGCATTTTTGCTGCGTGTTCGTTTTGACGGTGCACGGCACATGCATGTCTTTATACATTCATTTGTTCAAGATGAGCAGGCTTCAGTTTTTTTTCAATTTTAACACTATTTCTGTTTACACGCGAGACAAATTTAGAAATTCTCATTTCCACTACAGGATAAGGTCCAGTGTAATGTGGACGTGGCGGTTCTTTTTGCTTCCGTTGAAAAGAAAAAAAAACATGAGTGGCATTCCGTAGTAATGCGGAGCGCAATTTCGTCTGCTTCTTCCACAGGGGTTACGATGATGACAGAACGCCAAGCCCTTATTGGCTGATTGAAAAAAAAAAAAAAAAACGGTGGCTAGACTTTAAGGCATCAAGCATTGAGGTCCACCCACTACCCTTCTAATCAAAACCAATCAGAACTCGGCGTCGTTCTAACGTCACTGCAACCTCTGTGCAAGATGCAGACGGTTTGCTTTCCGCGTTGGGCCATATAAGGACCTTTAGACGTTGCTTGCTGTGTGGACTCCGGTCGTAGATTTAAAATATTTGCTTAAGATATTCTATATATCCGTGTGCACTTCGTTGTTAGGTCAATTTCATTTTTAAAAACTCTGACGGTAGGCGTCGTATCGTGCAGTAGACCCGCAGACAAGTACGGCATTATAGTGAATCGAATTTAAGACTTCAGGGCCTCTCGGACTCTACGGAATGTAAAGGGTAGTTGACAAACTCTGCAATCGACAGATCAAGCTTGATGTATTATTCTTGCAAAAACTAAAAAAAAAACGTACGTGCACCCTTCTCAACTGGCCAAGCAACACTCACAGCAGGAATAAATATTCAATAAATCGCCAGTTAGTGTTGCGCAACACACTCTAAGAAAAAAGGAGCCTGACTTGCACCCTCAAGGGAGCAAATACGCTGCACAATTATTAGTCCCCTAGGCAACGGCAACGGCAACGGTAACGGCAACGGGAGCAAATTTTGCTCCCCTACCATTAGTCCCTCAAATGTGAACCCCCAGGACTACCCTTTGCACCCTTGCATTTAGGACACTGAGACTAAATGTTGCGCCCTTAGCTTATTTGTTACTGAATTCCGCCCTTGCACACCCAGGTGGCGCTAGTCGAAGTCAAATTCATAATTGTTTAAAAATATGTTATCGCTGGGGTAAATCTTTTTCACGCTCATTACATTCGCATATGAACAACGCTTATTCCGCATTTGCACACGTATTATACATTTTAACATAGACAAGAAATTATAACACAGATGACACGCTTTTTTCTTTATTGCCGGAAATGAACATTCACAAAATAACATGCCATAAAATTGCAAAGGCCACGCTTGCTGACTGCAGCCTAACGCGGCATAGCTAAACTGGTTTTAAGCGAGTCACATCGTCGAGTACCGATACAAAATCAGGTACGCAAGGTTAAGCTTTCAACACTTCTAAAACATATAGCATAGATTCACCGAAGTATTCTCTAACCTCGCCCACAAGCATCACAAGATCGTATGTAACGTTGTTCTCTTCCTCTACAGTTAAAAACCTAATACCATACGGATTTAACGGAAACGTTTTCTTCAATGTACGTTGCAGCACGCCCCAAAAGAAAATCCCATCCCAACAGTTTAGAAAGACGTGTTCTACCGTCTCCGGCTTTTGGCACAAAAAATAAACAGTTTACACTCCACGGTACATACAGACCTTTGTCTTCTAACCAAGTCTTTATATCGGCAAGACTTCAGAATGCAATTTAAAGAAAAAGGTTTTAACAAATGGTGGAACAGGTATTTTTTTAACTCCCTTGAGAACATTCTGACCAGGACCCATACAATACAGAGATACCCAATACAACGCCCAATACATCTTGTTGACGTTACCCTGCCAATACAGGCAGGGTAACGTCAACAAGATGTCTGTACAATCGCTTTCGAGATACCCCGCGCTCAAGTATTCTAGAGAAAAACGCGTGCACAAAAACTGCATAGCTTGTACCACCTCACGCATATAGCCATTAATTCCTCCACCACAAATCACGTAGACGAGACAACAAAACCCGGGAGCACTCTACACAGGCGCAATTGACAAAAGGTATGCAGAAAAGGATCGTTCACATTTCGTAGGAAAAGAAAACGGTTGGCAACCTGTCGCAGGAAGAGGTGTGCTAATGAAAGCCCCCCAGAGCGGACGCGCCGAAACAGGTTCGTTCGACTGGTCCGCTCCCAAGTGGATCCCCATATCAGCATAGAAAACACTCGATGCAATCTCTGTACATTCACGCGCGAACAGTGCAGCACCTGCAGAACATACCATAGCTTGCTGACAGAAAACAGGTTACATACTGTGGCGCATGAAAAAATTGATAGATCCCTCCCTTTCCACTTTTCAGCCTTTTCACGTAGTTCGAATACCTGAATCCGCCAGTACGGATCACTGTCTCGGTAATTTTCCAATGGGACCCCTAAGTATTTTGCAGGTGTCGTCACCCAGCATACATTTTCAAACAGAGTGGGCGTTGACTCCCACTCTCCATGCCAAAATCCTAAACATTTTTGCCAATTTACAGCGCTTCCACTATGTTTGCAAATATCATCAATTATCACACACACGAAACCCACGCGACGACTCACTAATTCAATCGCCACCCCCAAAGGCTACCCATGCGCCTTTTATACTGATCATATAAAAGGAGTCGTTTGGTCAGTGACCATCTCAACCGTGAATGATGTTACAAATATGGTGCTGCTTTCGCACGAAGATTGTCATTCAATATTGTTGCTAAACTTTCCAAGGAGTGTATCTCTTACTAAGTAACGGTACACACAGTAATTATCTGTGACAGTTTATAAAACAGCGCGTCCATAGGCTCCCAGCAGCCATGTTCTTGCTTCCCCGCATAGACTGCCCATCTTCGAGCATGCGCGTCTCCGTGGCAACCGCATCGTCTCTTGCCAAAAAAAAAGACCATATTTTAAAGAATACAAAAAGAAAAGAAAACAGAATGAACCTTTTTTGTCTTTGGAAACATTTTTTATCACGTGCTACGTGGCTATTTTCATTCCAGTTAAACCAAAAAGAAAATATAAACGCTTTCAAAGCACGTTCCAAAGAATGCAAAGGGAAAGGACGCCAGGACAACGGCCAAAGCCGCCTGACCAGTGCATCAACAATGGTGGTACTCGAGTCAGCGCTGGCTTCCACAACGTGCTGGAACAGAAGCTGCGATCGTTATAAAGTCAGCTCCAACCCTTAAACATTCCCCCGCCTGCAATTGTTAATGTAACGATTGTCAATGGATACCTCCCCCTGCGTTCCGAAACAGTAAGTGCGTCGCCAACGCTGGCCATCGGTGATGCAGCAGATGCCGCCATCTTGTCCGCGCGTTTGGACAGATGCACCCTGTCTTAGGAGGACTAATGGTTGCTTTTGCTCCCGCGCGCCTCTCGGTTAGCCCCGTTCGAGAGCAGTTAGTCCTCAGCATCTGGGCACGGTACCTAGCTCGAACCAGATGGTCTCTTCGGGGAGCAAATGGGAGTTCAGAGGAGCAAATGCTGCCGTTAGTTCTTTGAGACCATCTTTTTTCTTAGAGTGCAGGCTCATTCCTGTTAAGAGGTGCGCCTTAGTCTGTTGCAACATAATATCGGCAGTAGAAGCTCTGCCTGCAATGCAAGCTTTTCTTTCATAACACTTCCGCGTCTCGTGAGAACGCTCAGCTAAAACACGTTAGAAGGCAACGAAGGAGCGCCTCAGGCGGGGCTTCTTCACTTCCTGCGGCGCAACAACCATTGTACGCGATATTAATTGTTTCTTCCACAATAAAAAGAATGGAATCCTGTTGTTGCTCAATCTCTCTCAACTTCTAAGGGGGAACAATGATAAAGCGGCAAATGGGGTGTCTCTCCACGTCACAGGAAGGCGAACTCCATGACGATTTCACTTTCCTGCGCCAAGAGCCCGACGATGTTTATATATAATGTGTGTTTTACAATAAACAGTCCAGTTATAAGAAGCTCCCGGTGTCGTCGTCTTCTCTCTCTCTCTCTCTGTGTCTTTGAAGCGCACAATCTTCTTTCTTGCTTATCCCATTTAAGTTAATTCGGTAAAAGCAGTCCGCGATCATGGTTTTTCGGTGTGGTATCTGATGCAGGACAAGATCAACACTCAAAGGTAAGCACTTTTTTGGGCACGACGATTTAGATTTATCTTAGCATGCTTTAAACATTTGTGATACCCTTGCCATCTGATGAACTAAAAAGCTACGAGCAATGTCATCGCAATTAATCGGCATTGATCATTACCTTATTCGTTTGATACAAAACATACGCCTCATCAATCTGTAGCGATCATTTGCAGCGGGCTACTCATGACAAGCAGGCTACTTCGGTAGAAATTATCATTATTTGTTCTGAAATGTTTTCTCAGTCCAAAAAAGTCTTCGTTTATAAGTCTGAACGAATATTCTTTTTTTATTTACCCATTCAAACATAATAATGATTCCAAACGAAATTAGTAGAAAAAAGTACAGTGTTTACAAACACCATATAGAAATATAGACGTCAACGTTAAAACATGTTATTCTTGGGATCTGGCACCCAAACAAGTTAATTATAATGAATACTTAAGGATTCTATTTTATTTTTATTTAGAGAATACAACAGATCATTGAAGATCCAGGTTGGAGTGGAATACAATAAGCAGCTTAGGAAAAAAAGGAAAAAATAGAAAAAAATAGAAAACACGACGACCAGGCGAGTCAGAGCAAAACAAAATCCAGTACTCAGGCATGAGTCGGAGAAAGCACCAAGAACATAAAGTAAAACATAAAACAAACTTAACACGGCCGCAATAACCAAGCTAACAAGCACCAAAAAGAAAACAGCATTACCAGAGTAATTAATTACAAACAATAGCGCGAGGCAGCGGAACAGTTACACAATAATACATACAATCACCTTTAGAGTAACATTGGTATTTAAGTTTATTTTGTTTTTACAAAAATCTAAACAATTACACACGTTACTCACATAGGCACTGAACACGTTCAGAGAAGTTGGTGTCAATGAAGAGGTCCAAAGGCAAGGCGTTCCAATCGTTAATGGTGCGAGGGAAAAAACTGTATTTAAACATGTTAGTACGAGCAAAGATGGGAGTTAAGGAGAACTGGTGTCTATGCCGTGTTAATCTAGATGAAAGAGGAGATATGTAATGTGAGGGATTTAAGCGCAGTTGTCTTTGATGAAGAGAGAACAGAAATTTTAGTCTAGCAATTTTTCGCCTTACCTGTAAAGTCTGTATTCCGTTAGCCAGCATTAACTGTGAAGGGGAGTCCAGCCTACTGAATTTGCCATAGATAAAGCGAACAGCACGCCGCTGTACCGTTTCCAACTTATTAATATCTTTCTGGGTAAACGGATCCCAAACTATACAAGCATACTCTAACTTAGATCTGACTAGTGAGTTGTAAGCCTGAAGCTTCACGAGGGTCGGAGCTTTCCTCAATTTTCGTTTTATAAATCCCAACTTCCGGGACGCTGAAGAACAAACATTTGTAATATGTGAGGACCAAGTAAGTGTGTCAGAAATAGTCACCCCAAGGTATTTACACTCGTGTTTAAGAGAAACTGGAGTGTCCTCGATCTTGTACACATACTCAAAAGGTTGTTTTTTCTTAGTAACGCGTAAAAGTACAGTTTTTGAAGAATTTAATTCCATTTTCCACTCATCGCACCACGATATAATAGACTTAAGACTGTGGTCCAATAGCAATTGATCGGAACTGGAAGTTATTTCCTTAAAAATGATGCAATCGTCAGCGAAAAGGCGTACACTGACACTTGGGTCAATGACAGATACAAGATCATTTATGTAGATTAAAAATAAAATTGGACCTAAGACACTCCCCTGGGGTACACCGGACGTAACAGGCAGTCTTGGAGAAGTGCTATCTCCAATTCTGACTGATTGAGTGCGGCGGGATAAGTAGGCGGCAATCCAGTTAACAAGTCCATGGGGCAGACCAAGTTTTTCCAGTTTAAAAAGTAGTTGACAATGAGGAACTTTATCGAATGCCTTACTGAAGTCAATGAACAGTACGTCTACCTGACTACCCCTGTCAAGAACTTGTGCAAAATCATGGATGGTTGAAGCGAGCTGAGTTGTAGTCGACAACCCTTTACGGAAACCATGTTGAAACGAGGTTAATACATTTCTGTTATCTAGGAAATTATTAAGCTCGCTGCAGATAATGTGCTCCATCATTTTGCACGAGGAAGAAATTAAAGAAATGGGGCGGTAGTTCTCAGCTGCCAAGCGATCCCCTTTCTTGTGCACAGGAACTACAATAGCAGTACGCCAATCGTCTGGCAGAGACCCAGAGCTGAAGGACAGTCGAAATATTTTAAAAAGAAAATGAGCTAGGGTTTCAGCATAACGACGTAGAAATGCGTTGGGAATCTGATCTGGACCAGCACTTGCCTTGGTTTTCAGTGAAAGCAGCAAAGATACTATGCCGTGATATGATATGAACTCGGAGTGAAAGATTGGAATGGCAGTAGGCACATAGGTAAGGGCATGTGCGTCACAAAACACAGACTGAAAGTACTCGTTGAAGTGACGTGAAATCGACCCAGGGTCAGTAATGACAGCATCATTTGCTTTTATTTGTTCAACGGGTTTGTTTCGTTCAGTTAAATAAAGCCAGAACTTTTGAGGCTCTTGTTTAAGAAATTTAAGTAGTGTACAAGAAAATGATGTAATGAGAGGATGTAATTAACGAAGAAGATTTGCAAGATGCCGAAGAAGCGCTTTGCACGTTCATCGCAGAAGAGGCCGAAGAGGCAACTTTGTGTTGGCTTCTTTCATTTTGCACCCCATGAAATCGCTTGAGCGCAGGGGGAAACCTTCAATACGATCCTGAAATAAAAATATATATATATATATAAATTGAGATAGGAACCAATACAGCTTCATATTTCTATTAAAGTGCTCCCAGCAAATATGTTTGTCCATAATTCCTCTAGATATAACCTGGTTGTTTAGAATCAACTGTGATAAAATTGTTTTTGAGCAGCCCGGATATAATCAATATTCATAAACGCAAAAAGCTGTGCAGAAATAAAAAAAAAATCTGCAACCGATAATGTTAAAAAAAAAACTGCTGAACAAAGACACTTTAGTCAAAAGCCTAACGTTTTCTTCAATTTAAACGAACATAAATGTAGTTGCATTATCAGGCTTTAAGGTTTACCCCAGCCCATGACTACACCACACCGAATACGTCAAGCAAAAATGTTCCCGAAGCCGGAGCTAATCGTGATAAAACAAACTACACCGACTTGACGTAACAAAAGTAGCCGTTTAAACGGACGTTTCCTACATCAGTGCGACATCATCTGTGATGTCAAGGTAGCGGGAATGAGAAGACACGTCAAGCAGTAGTGCTATATAAGAAGGTCCGCGTACACTTCGGGAAGGGGAACGCGGTCGGCGTTGTAGGCTGATTAATTACTTTAAATGCACCACGACTTTGTAACTACGTGGGACCCACCCTTGTTCATGTGTCAAGGTTGACGGACTCTCGAAGTAAAAATTCTTACCCGTCGTCTGAAAAGTATAAAAAAGTTCAGGCTGTGACCTTCCGGCACGAGTGGCTTTCGACGCGCCTTGCCTGTCTTCTTTGAGAAGGGTAATACGTTTTCGGTCAGTCTCCCCAGTATACGACGCGTTACAGTTCATATAGTTTGCTTTTTAGACAACCCCACGCTCAGACTCGGAAATAGTTTGTATTTCGGTCTGGCTAACCAGCCGACAGAGGGGGCTTTGAAATGTCTTGTGTAACTCTCATCATATGTTTGAATCCCGGAGGAAAGCTCACCACTTTTGTGTGCGTCTGGAGAAAAACTCACCAGACTTTTTGACAAACCGGTAGGAAAGCTCACCTTGGACGTAATCTTTATGCAAGATCGTCATTACCGTTTTAAACTGTAACCAAATCTACAGGTGCCTCTGATGCAGGCGGTGCACATTTCAAGGAATGGTGCTCTGCTGCAACCCTCGTTCCTGCTTTCATATCGACCGCTTTCGCTTGACTGTTTAATTCTGCCGTAGCCTGGATGCAGAAAATATCAACGTACTTTATTTTCTGATATAACGTAAGCTTCTAATTGAACTCGTACCTTTCTAAATAATTTGTGAAATGTGTAACGTTTTGACAGTTCGACGAACGTATACGGCAGCCGAACATACTTCAGCCGAATGACCATGTCTCAGTTCAGTGAACACTCGGTTTATAGATTTGGAGGTGAGCTTTTCTTTGCATCGGTCAAAAGGTCGGTGAGCTTTTCTTCGCATCCGACGGTTTGGCGGTAAGCTTTTCTCCTGTGAGCTCATCTCTGGTGAGTTTTTCTGCGGTTATCTACTCTTCGCCGCCCATGTGTTTGCCTTCTACGGAGAGGGGTTATTATATATGTTATTAACGTTAGAAATCACAACATTAGTATGTTACTATCCAAGTTGAAATAGTGCAAAAAGTATTGCATTCCCGGCTTATGCTGTGTTCGCTTCCCGAGGTCTATACTGTATAAAATGCCCGTGCCTCTTGATCCCCACATAGAACGTGCCGGGCCATTTACTGTGACCAAGGGGCCTAGCCTATTAAAAAGTAAAACACTGACACAAATCTCCGTGACAGTGACCATCCCATGCGCAGGTTGCAATTTGGTACGCGCATTTTAGTATACTGTCCTCATTGGCTGATTTCGCTTGCAGGAGAGGAGTGAACGCTCCTTTGTGTAACGAACAGATTAGTACAAGTACCTTTGTCATTGTCTAATAGGGGTAAGTTTAATTTATATAATATAAAGTGTACCTAGTTCTTATCGTAATTTGGGATTTAGACACTTTCTTCCTACAACTTCGCCAGTTCAAATTGGCAGACTGGAAACTTATTAGCTAGTAGAGATTCCTTTTTATCATTTTAGAGAAAACCCCGAAACTGGGGGGGGGGGGGGGGGGGGGGGGGGGGGGGGGGAGGACAACACAACACAAAGTCTCAAACACAGCTGAAAATTATTGGACAGAATATTGTGGTTTTATATGGTACAGGTGCCCCTAAAACCAAAAGGAAGGAAAAAGAGAGAGGTCTCCCATGAAAGGGCTGCAACTCCGTTACCAAATCATCTGAAGAACGTAGTGACAATGAACTTCTAACTTCCAAGGCCGACAAAGCACTGTGAAGGAAAGAAGAGACCAATTTTTGCCAGGTGCCATTTTCGTTGGCCACTACCCGGAGGGGAAGGTCCACCTTGTGGTCTTTTAGAAAAAACGTAATCCCAAACTTGTCACTGGAAGTGCTGTTTAATTTGGATACCTGCGACAGAAATTCGCAGTCCTTCAGCACGCCGACTATTTCTCTTTTTATCTCTTTTAGGTTTCCGTCGAATCGCTTAAACACACCCATGACGGCTACGTCAGACTTCTTCTGAAACTTATTCATCGGCAACACAGCGAATTTTCGTGATTTGTCAGTTTCGAGAAGCATAATGTTTTTTTTTGTTTTTTTTTAGTCAGTAATTTGAGTTAGTAAGTTTTTGAAAACCGACCTCGTAATGTTTCAATCACAGTTTGTAATTTCGGTACCGGATTGCCTTAGAATTTTAGAATTGTACCTCCCGGCAACGGTGGTAAAGTACGATGGTCAAGATTTTATTAAAAAACAAGGAAA